>VXBJ01002730.1:55712-179002 GCA_013400055.1 Nycticryphes semicollaris | reverse complement strand
GGGGGGGGGGGTAATACAGAATAAAACCTGCAGGTCAAAAATTACTACAAACACAAAACTGCTTCCTAAGCAACATTTAACTGTTTTTCAGGCCATGCCATCTTCATAGGTGACTGAGCAGCAAAGGCTACAAAACTGCCTTTCAGCTCCAGAGGTAGCTCAGGCTTCCTCTGCTGCCATTTGTTAATGACTCATTTGTGCCTTTCCCCAGTGGAAAAGTGGGGGTGGAAAACAACATTACTTTGCTTTTCTTGCAGACTTTTTCATCTGCAGACGTGAAACTACTAGAGGCGGGTAAGTACTACAAATCCTGGGTCACAAAATATCTCTGGCAGCAGTAGGGTGAAAATGCAAATTTCTCAGCACGTGAGTGATGCCTATCAGCGGTGACATTAATTTGCCATCCAGAAATGCTGGAAGGCGTAACCCATTGGATCATGCACCCCCAGTGAGCAATGAGAAAGAGGTGCAGCATGTTTCTGTGCAAGTACCCATCCATAAACAGTTGCATCTCATCATTTGATAACCAGCGGAAAACTCTCCTGTGAGATTCAGCCATTCGCATAAATAAACTACACTGACTTTAAGCCTTAAAGCGACCCTTCACTTCGGTATTATGGAACATACTTCCACCCATGGCAAAAGGTTATAACAAATGCTTTCCAGCCCCAGACTTCCTGGCTGCTGATACACAACACACAGCAGCTCACAACTCCCTGACACTAGATGGGAGAGAATTCACAGCCACCTTGCGCCCCCCCCCAGGGAAGAGTCTGCATTTGCTGGTCTCAGCATGCCATCACTGCCACACTGCTCCACAGACCCCTGCAGACCATGTGCACACAGAGTCCCGCACACACAGTCAGTTGAGCCTGGCCATCTCACACCCAAAGAGCTTTAACAAGTCCTAGTATACAGAGTCAAGCAGCTTGGGGGCAAAATACATGAGCTGACTCTTTCTCTTTCATGAAATGATTGCAGGGTGATTATCCAGAGGCGGCAGCTAGTCTCTCTTCCCAGTCTGAGGTGCATGAGGCACAGGGTCTGGCTGGGTAGGTAAAGAAGGAAGCACACCGGGGTGTCACATGTGTAAAGCAGAGTCAGAACAGCAGGGAAGCTAAGCCCAAAGTTTCATTCCTTGTCTCTGCCTGGCTGGCTGCACGTGAAGAGCTATGCACTCAGGCTCCAACTCACCCCAGCACCCTTTGGCTTTGTATTCCACCTGAGCATCCCTCAGCAACTGTGGCTTACCTCCTGGACCATTTGGCCGACTGCCTCCCAAAAGGTCTCTTCCAGAGCACGCCGTACAGTTGCACTTTGGTGCTGATGTCCAGGGCATCTGAATCTGCCTGCTCCATGGACGGAGAAGGGGATACGGAGCTGGATTTTGATGCAAACATTATAGATGGATCTGGTTCTAACTCTCCCCCTCTGCGCTTCAGCTCAGGGAATCCGATTAAATGCAATGAACCAGAAGGACGTAACCAGCCACTCCAAGCGGCAGACGGAGAGACTGGGCTACGGTTTGAATCAATAACTTGACTGCTCAGCACTCAGTCAATAATTCTCTCCCTGATGCACAGATGAGAGTTTCCTCATTGCATATTACTTCCTGATGCATTACAGACAGCACACATCCCAGGCAAAGGAAAAAGAAAAAAAAGAAAAGAAAAAAAAAAAAAAGAAAAAAAGAGAGAGCATGAAAAGAGCCAGAGATTAAGAACAGAGAAGCAGAAAGAGCTCACCAGAGGGAAAGCTCCCAGCACTAACATAAGCCAAAATACCTCTGCACCAGAGTCAGCCTGGAAGGTTATTTCACTCGACATTGCAGCATCCCAGGTAGAATTCAGAGCAAGGTGGATGATTTACTCTGAGGCATCTCTTACTCTGACACATACCCTCAAAATCTTGCACTTGGAGGTGGGTTCTCCTCATTTGTCCCAAGGAAAAGGGGAGCAGAGTGGGTGTGCACCAGCAAGTTCAATCAGATTCCTTCTGTGTCGGGAGGCTTCTGCTGTGCCAGCCTGTCACTGCCCATCCGGGTACAGTTCAGTGGCTGTGGTTTGGACTGGGCAGTGTCCATGCTGCACGCCTTGTTCAGCCTTAAAGGGCCATTACTGATCAAAGTTAGAGCATCAAAATTCTGCACAGCTCTGTGTCTTGCTGCAGCTTGGGCATGTGGCAAGTGCAGCCTCTGCCTGGCCTCTCAGGTACCAGCTCCTCCTTGGCCACAGCACAGAGATATAAGAATATGTCACACAGCTCAGGTGAATCTCCATTCATCTCCTGTTTAGTACCCAGTACTCCCACAACAAGCTTTTTACTTTGGTTCCCTAAGTCCTTGTGGCTCTCTTAACACCCCCACCCCCCACCCACCTCTGCGGATACAAACAGTTCTCCAAAAGAATGCCCCTGGCTTTTGTAGTGCCCACAGGAAAGCACACGAGCATCATACTGTTCCTTCCTGCATTTGGCCTTCCTGCAGGATCAGGATTTGGGGAAGAACTGCCTGTATTGTGCCTGGTAAAGCCTCCTGGAGTTTTGGGGTCTTGTATAACCAGCAGAGATACATACATGCTGCAAGGCATCTCCTCCTGTTTTGATCTGTGCCATCCTATATATATCAGTGTTGATGCTGTAATTGCTAAATATCAGCCCTTCCCAATGCAGTTATTCAGAAGTGACACGCTGCAGAGACAAAGTCCTTTCTCATTCCTGGAGAGCCGAGATGTGTCACGGGCTAGATGACAGCACGGGGCACAGGCCCACTCAGCTTTGCATGGTCACAGGCACTTGCAAAACACCTCTAGTGGAGGAAAGGCAGACTGTCTGCCTCGGGCTCACAGGCTGCACTTGATACCAGGAAAATCATAGATGCAGATCCCTGATAAAAGTCACTATTGATTGCCAAATGAGAGAGTCAGCAATCTCAAGGCTTTGTTACTTTCTCTCACCCTGGCTTTGACTGGCCTTTAGGACCCAGACAGGACATGTCCCAAGCAGCAGCAGCAAATCCCATCTCAGAGTGACATTAAGGGAGAGGGCAGGGAACAGGGGAGAGCAACAGATGTGTCTCCATCTCACCCGAGCCTCCGAACTTGAATACAACCTTGCATTGCAGAAGAGAAGTAGTGATGCTGTAGTGACCATTGCACACACGGCACTGAAAAGAAAATACTGCTCATAACCAGGGCTTCAGGGGAGGGAAAACTTTCCCTAGAATTATGTTGCACAAAGGTTAAAAAGGATTCTGGACCCAGCAACATCACGTGGATTTATAAGTGTGCAATGAAAAGCCGCAGAGCTCCTGTCTAAGATCAAAAGACAGAAGAGGTCTCCAGCCTCAAACATCAAAAGCATCTCCTCTGGAAACTTCTAGAAGTGAGGGACTGAATGGTCACAGCAAATTCTTTCCAGTCAGCAGCTCCAGAGGAGGGGAAAAGGAAAAAAAAAAAAAAAAAAAAAAAAAAAAAGACTAAAGCTTTTGTAAAGTCACCAAGAGTTGAACACTCAGGAGCCAACAACGTGAGAGCAGTAAACAGCAGTGGGGTGAGTTCTGTAAATGCCGGTGCCTGGACAAATTAATTTGTAATAGCTGTGGTTATGTTAACGTTTCCTTTATGTGTGTACTGATCTAAATAAATCAGGGGTCTATCTGAAGGAAAGAGCAGGAGAGCATCACAGCATGTCTAAGCAACCTGCCTCTCATAAGCTGCCCTTTATGCTGGGACCCTCTGTTTATACACTTTCAGTGTTATTTCTGCCAGATGCAAAACTTACTTCAACTGGCCAGGAACTTCAAAAGTAAAAAAACAGTGTGACAAACCCCAGCCAGGAAAAAAAGGGTCAACCACAGAGTGAGTAGGAGAGCTGGGACCTGCAGAAGTGTCTTCTCCAAATTCCAGGAGACAGAAATCCTTAGGGAAGCACAAGAAGGCTTCCTTTTGCTGTAAGATCCCAACAGCCCAAAAGCAGAGAGGCATTTGTGCAGTGAGAATCCATTTGTATTTAATCTGAGAGCTCATCACTTAGCAAGAGCAGAGGAACAAAACCCAAATACACAAGATCCTCGCTGGATGACTGTGTGACACCAGTGCAAGAAGCAAAATGCAGTCATAGTCTGCTTTACAAGTGAAGGCAGACACAAGCCCTCGTACCTGACCCACACAAGACCCCATCTGTACAGTTCTGGCCAAAGAGATTCCCCAGCCCCGAAGAGATGCAGAAAAGGACTTGGGGGACGATCACAGGTATAGTTAACCCATAGTATAACAGGAAACTAAAAGGGTTTCACTTGTTTAAATGAGATCAAAGGTGAAAATTTGACTGCTGTGTAGCTTTAAGCATCCTTTCCCTTCATAATGTATCAGTCGATGGTTGCAATAAAACAAATGGGCCTAAATTGGCCATGAATAAATGAGAAGGCATGTAACTGCCACAGCAAGGGAATTGTGGAATTGCCTCGCAATGAGAGCGGCAGAGGCAAAAAGCCAGTACTTGGTTGGATCTATTGCATGGGCAGCAACCAGAGGTGGTTCCAGGGGTACAGATTAGGCTCACCCTCTTATTATGAAACATTTTGGTTCCAGAATAATAAGGTAAACATTTTAGAGGGACATTTCATTCTTGATGGCTTGTAAGGGAAATGCAGCTTGCATCTCCTGGAGAGAAAGCACTAGAGCTTTAGTCAGGAAACCTTCCTGCAGAGAAACAGGTTGTACTGCTACAGGAATTATTTTGCTAATATGTTGTGCTTAGTTTTCCTATGCATGAAACAAAAATTTGCTCAGCATTTTCAAAAAAACTTTTGAAGCAGACAGCAATGCAAGCTAGCACAAAGTAACACTCCATCATCACAGGCCACCTTCCAGCTATAAGATACTCCCTTTCAGTGGAAGGAGGCACATACTGGTTAACTGCAGCCACTTTATTATTACTTTTAAGTGAAAAGCTACATCCTTATATTCTGGGCAGCCTTACAATAGTACTGTATGTGGAAAAGAAACTAATCCTTGGCTGGGGGCAAGAAATCAAGATTTGGATCAGGGCTGCTGCAGCGTTGGAAAGATTCTGATTTTGCCCTGCAGTATGGATTCCCTTTCCTCTTACAGCTTCTGATAGGCTCTGCAGCCATTTCCAACCCACAGAACCATTAGCAATTATGCAAAGTATTAGCAGGTACCTGGAATAACATGGAGAAATAAAAAGAACATCTAGCTCAAGGTTCATTTATGATATCTCACTCCTGCAAAGACAAAATGTCACACGTACCTATCAAAATGATGCTCCAGATGTACAGCTGTGCAGAGGCTATTTTAAATGGAATAAAAGCAAACCGCATCAACACATCTCGTCAGTAAGACATTAACAGATTATGTTTCTTTCACACGTGATTAAATTTTCAGTGTCTCATGGGAAGCCAGAGCTGTCCTGCAGAGCTCAAAAGAGTTCATCAGCAAATGGGCATTAAGGTGGTCACCGACAATACTGCTCTCCACAAAATAGCGCAGGCTAAGAGGGCCATCTGCTCCCTCACCCATCTCCGTTTGCCCTCCCGTGAATCATGCTGCCACACAGCTTCTGTAGATGAGGCCTCTTTCATACTGAAGAACCAGGCTGCAGGGATAAGCACAGAAAAACTCCAGGACAGACCCATGGCTTATCCCACCATGTGTCCCAGAGCATGTTCATGTGAAGCACCTGCACAGAGCAGACACCAGGAGTATAAAGGTTTGTTTGAGACCAGCCAACCCTCAGTTTCTCTGTCAAAATAAAAAAACAAACCAAAAAACTAGAACACAGGAAATTGGTTGCAGTCCTGGAATGCAACTCTACCTACAGCTTCACCCTCTGGAGGTGAGCAAGAGAAGCCTGACCAAGAGTTGTTACAGCAAGAATCACTCAGATTAGTACTAAAGCTTGTAAACAGGGTTTATTGCAGCCCTCTTCAACAATGATTATCCCATTTAAAGTGTTTCTTCAGGCAGCAGAAGTCTTCCACAGACTCCAGCACAATCTATGATTATAGATTGTTAAGTAATTAGCACTTCAGATGCTGGATGGGCACACAGACACAGAACCCCCTAATAATTTCACCTCACCTTTTAGACTTTCTAACTACTACATAGGTTTGGTGTCAGTCATCATGATACAGCTTACTTTTAATTAGCTCTACAAGTTTTCTGAATGAGGTTTTTTTCTTCATCCACCGTAAAGGTTTGTTAATCTCTAGACACCCCAGACAAGAGGGAGAAGAGCAGATAAGGAGGGTGGAACGTTGCACAATTCAGCTTGCGGGTATATTTGGATAAGTCTTGTACATATCAGTAGAAGAATGGCTTAATTTGTAAGCTGGAACAATAGATGACAGCTCATCTTCTTCTTGCTCCTGTGCTCATCCCTAAGGAGTCTCCGATAAAACCATTGATGAATTTTTTTTCTCCTTAACAAATGAAGGAGCACTCTACAGCCACCATCAGGAAGGCTGCAACACCACAGCTCCTCAATATTTAAGTTTGTAGTGGTAACTCTTGCAACATGAATGCTTCCAAAGCACCTCCTCATATCTCCAAAAGGATTTGCAACTGACTGCAGTGGTTAAGTCTCCAGTTACTGAGGTGACTTTTTTATTAAACACACTAAAAGAATGCTAATGTACCTTTATGCTTATCATTAAAAATAAATTTTACTTGCTGAAAACACCAGAGCCTACCTGGCAAAGTACTGGCTTCCCATCCTTACTGCCCTGTGTCTGCCTGTATTAGTTAGAACAGCAACACTCTCATTTCTTTCAGGTCTTCTATTAACTTTACATTAATCATATTCTCTTATGATTAAGCCAGTATAAAGAGATCACACTTTTTTCTAGCCCCGCAAGTCCTATGAGCTACCAGAAAAATTAGAAGTAATCAATTAGCTGAGAAGATTGCTTATTGCTCGACTGAAGTAGCTCTAACACTTAACTGTTAAAGTGACAGATCTTAGAGAAGCCTGTAGACAGCAACTGCAGGAGAAAAAAATAATGTTTTTAAATTAATTGCTTTAAAATCATCTCCATCAAGGGTATCTCCTAAAATGGATGCATGAAGATTCTGGAAATGCATGTATCACCCATCTTATAGCAGCATCATTCCCCTTTCTCTTTTCCGAAAATGTATGTCTAAACCCCAATGCTGCTCACAGGGCAGCTGGAGAGCATGGAGAGCAAGAGTACCTAGTAAATAGTGTCAATTCGGCAGCTACAGGAGTGTTCTCACCAACGTATACATATACGTGAAGGGAGGGTACAAGGAGGATGGAACCAGCCTCTTCCCAGCAGAGCCCGGTGACAGGACCAGAGGCAACAAACACACACTCAAAACACTGGAGGTTCCCCCTAAACAGAAGAAAAAAAAGCTTTGCACTCTGAAGGTGACCGAGCACTGGCACAGGTTGCCAGAGAGGTTGTGGAGTCTCCCACTTTGGAGATACTCACAAGTCGTCTGGACACACTCCTGGGCAACTGGTTCTCGGTGGCCCTGCTTGAGCAAAGGGGTTGGGGTTGTTGGACTGGACGAGACAACCTCCAGAGGTCCTGTCCAGCTGCAATCAGTGCTCTAGGCTGCATTCAATTAGTGCCTTCCCACCATGTGCTAAAGAACTTGGCACACTGCAGGGTTACCATCCCTGCATCAGAGAGGTGAAGGCGAGTACTTAATTACCTAACTGAAAGCTACTTAAAGGGTTACCTCGCTTTCCAAGATTGCTTTAAACCATTAACATTTCCAACATGCAAATCACTGGATTTTTAAGAATCTTTTAATATAACCTGCAAACCCTAAAAATATGGCCTGGAGAGAAAAAAAAAAGAGAGAGAAAAAAAAAAAGACCTGCAAGTTTTTTCTCAGATATCAAAACAAAATTCATTTTCAAAGGTCTCCACCTATCCCCTGTGTGGGCACCTCTTAAAGATCATGTCTAAAATTTAACTTCCAACAATTCTTTGAAACTCAAAATTCCATCGAGGCAGATAAAACTCTTCCAGATAAACTGAGAAGACAGTTTCTCTTTGCAGCAAGAACACAACCTGTGCTCAGGTACAATGCCCAGCATTACAGAGAAAAGGTAGGTGGCTATGGCTTAACGCAGACTTTCCTTTCGCCGCACCCTGCAGGCCGAGGGTAAGCTGCCTTCCAAGAAAGCCCTGTCAATAGCAATGCCTGAGCACTACTGAAGAGCCAAGCACAGGGGAGCAGCAGGATGACAGGGGCAGTCACAAGGAAAGCTGAGCAGTGACGCTGCGTCCGAGAAGAGCAAGAAGCTGGGGAATAAACAAAGCAAACAGAGCAAGGGCCAGGAAGACTTCACCAACAGTTTCCCTCCATAACACAAGAACAAAAAGCAGGCAGGGGTTTTCTCCAAAGCAGAAACACTCACATTTTTGCGTGCCTATTTAATGCTGACTTTCAATCCAAATTGCACACAGGCACATTTATAGAATCATAGAATCATTCAAGTTGGAAGAGACCCTTGGGATCATCGAGACCAACCATCAGCCCTACTCTACAAAGTCCTCCCCTACACCATATCCCCCAACACCCCATCTAAACAATTCTTAAACACATTCAGGGATGGGGACTCAACCCCCTCCCTGGGCAGCCTATTCCAGTGTCTGACCACTCTTTCTGTGAAAAATTCTTTCCTAATGTTCAGCCTAAACCTACCCTGTTGCAGCTTGAGGCCGTTCCCTCTTGTTCTAGTGCTAATTACCTGCAAGAAGAGACCAGCATCAACCTCTCTACAATGTCCTTTCAAGTAGTTGTAGAGAGTGATGAGGCCTCCTGTCAGCCTCCTCTTCCTCAAACTAAACAGTCCCAGCTCCTTCAATCGCTCTTCATAAGATCTGCTCTCCAGCCCCCTCACCAGCTTTGTTGCCCTCCTCTGCACTCACTCCAGCACCTCAACATCTCTCTTGTGTTGAGGTGCCCAGAACTGGACACAACACTCAAGGTGTGGCAAAGGCTGCTTCGTCACAGTCTCCAAAAAGAACTGAGGGACTCAGTGTTTGCATTTGGGGCTGGGGCTGACAAGGTTGTTTTCACTCCATCCCGACCTCTCAATTTTCTTTAACCCCAATGTGTCCTCCATCCATTTAACAGCAGCCCGGAGCAATTTTGAGTCAATTACCTCCTTACCAGGTCCCTGCCCTGTAAGCATCAGAGATTTCCGTGGGGTGGGGGAAGAGAGCTCCAGGGAAACACCAACTCCTGAACACCCCGTGGGAGACAGAAGTTGTCCCGTGCCCCTCTCTAGCTGAACTGTCAAATCATTTCTGTATTTCTACCTCTAAGCCCATTCCTACCCATGTCCAAACCAACCCAACAGACTGCCTCCCAACATGCCATTTCACACTTCAGGTTACCAGGAGGGGCTCAGGCATGAAGAAAAGCAGCAAACGCACTTACACAAAAATTAAGTGTACTGTCTGCACTGATTGCATCCCATTTAAGGCTGTCATTTCCCTTCCTTGGAGTCGTCACAAAACCCCATGCAGTAAATGATGAGCCAACTCCAAAGCACTGCACCTAGTAAAAATTTAATATAATAAAACAAATTGAAAACGGCAACATTATTTTAACCATTCACAATTAAAGTGGAAAAAAATCATAAGGCAGCCATTCATGGAATGATTTTGTGTACAAATGTTTTGGAAAGAGAGACATTAAAACTACAGTTCCATACATGGAGTCAGGTAAACAGCAATGACCACTCAGTGTTTTTCCCTGGAAAGCCAAGGCTGCTGAGAGATGTAATAAAAGGACAGTAAGAAAACAAAAAATAGATTTATTTTTAAAAGAAGTTCAAGGTGAACAGGAATCTGAAATTCATCATAAACTTTCCCATCATACTGCAACCACTCCTCCTCCTTCCACCCCCGAAAGAATAAAAATACGCTTCCCTCCTCTTCTTCCCAAGTCCCAGCACAGGACAGGAAGGAGGCAGCAGCAGCATCTATTCCACAGCATCTCTCCTTCGTTCTGCATAGACCTGATACCACACAAACACATCTGCTACTGTCAAAAGCTCCTTGAAGGCTCTGAACTCGTTCCTGAATAAACAGAGTGATTTTCCTAGGCCTCTCGGATAACGTTAGCCCTTTACACAACCTGCCTGGTTCTGTAAAATCAACAGTGGGTTTCTGTGTTTAACACCCAGCCATCTGACATCCCACAGCTATCAAAAATGTTTCTCCTGGTGTGACAGCTCTGCCATCCTCACCTCGGTTAGTGTCAGAGCAGCTTCTGCATCTGTCACCAGGTGCTGGAAAAGGGGCATTTCCCTTCTTTATATAAGGAACAACGAAAGAATCAGAACAGTAGGGGAAGTACCTGAACACACCCAGATCAACAGAAATAGCTTCAGTCCAATTCCTATGGCCAGTTTAGAACTGGGGAACTGAAAAGCCAGCTGATGAGATTATGTATTTCCTATAGGGACTTAAAGAAGGAAAGGGGTATGTGCATGGTACCTGGTTAAAGCATTCCCTACTAGACCTGCTGCACCTGTCTCACAGGAGAAACCACAGGCAGAGATGGCTATTACAGAGAGAGTAAGAAGAATTTGTTTGCACCAAGGTCCCCTGAGGAGTAGAAAATGATACCAGATGGCCCTGACTACATGCAGTACTTGGATTTTCAGTGACAGATGGGGAGATAGGTAAAAAAAAAAAGAAAAGGGGGATATAATAAAATGGACCATTTTATTTAAAGCATTAAAATACCCTGCCTCAAGAAAATAATCCTCCATGTGGAACTAACAATTTGGAAAGGTTTGAACACTTACAATTGTATATTCTCCTTATCACATAATTGAAAGCTTCCTTGGTAACTGCAGTTTCAGCTACAGAATTGAAAATAATAGTTCAACACAGAGATAACAGAGGCAGCCAAAAGAAAATGCCATTGCTACTTCTAAAGGGGTAGAGGGGGGGAAAACTTAAAAGAAAAATTACGAATCTTCTATTGCTTAACCGAGTGCTAAAATTAAAACTACATGTTACCAGAATTGTTGTGCCCATTTTAATTTCCAATGTTTTAATTTAAAATCTCTTACCTGCTGCTGTAACTTTGCCTCTTGCAGTGCACAAATCATTAAACTGGTGGCTGCCCCAGAAATTGGAAACATGATGTGAAGGCCAGGAGAAAAGCCAAACGACAAGTCCTCTCAGGAGCGGCACATCTTGTGATGGACACGCCAGAGGTGAATGCCCACAGCGCAAAGGCTGCCTGTCACATCCTCACCCGTCAGATACTACCCACACACCCTCACACTGGAACAAAATGCATGAAACAGGACCTAACACAGGCACCTCCCTAGAACAGCTGAACTACTGGGGTGGGGTGCAAGTGCCAGATGAGAGTTTAAAGGAAAAATACCCAGCATTTTACAAAATGAAAGCATCTGATGCTGCACTAAGCTATCTCCTGCTTCTGCTGTGGATCTGGCAAACTCTCCAGCTTTTGGAAACAGTTAAGTGGAAAGATTAAGCAAAGTAAAATAGTGAGATTACCAAGGAGGAAGGTAATTAGGGAGCAATCAGGAAAAACACTGGGAGCTGTGGTGTAAACACCCTTGTGTATCATTTACATGTGTCAGTAACCTGGTATAACTGAACTTTTTAACCAGGCAACTTACTAGTTGCATATTTATCTCGTCAAAAAAAAAGGTTTAAGGGGGTGCAGAGGAGCTCATCATAACTTTGCATTGGCTTTTCAGAACAGAATTAAGTTTTGAAGGTCTGATGTCAAAATGCTGGTTTAGGCCTGACATTCTATCTGAAAATACTGTCTCGTGGGAAAAGATGATTCTGCATTGATTTGATACAGTAAAACACACAAATGAACAAGCGCCCCTGGGGGTCAGGACTAGGTTCAATCCTGGGATGCACCTGTATTGTTACAAAGCCAACAGACAAGGCAATGACTAGCCCAAGAGCCAGGCCGTGCCAGTTATTGATCTAGCAGACAAACAGGACAAATGACAAAAAGGGGAAGATGTTAAGAGGCACAATGGCCTGTGTAGTATAAATGAAAATTTAAATGGAAACAAGAAGCACTTCAGTTAAGAAAATATTTCAAGCCTCGAAAATATATTTCAAACACAAAAAAAAAAAAAATCAAGAAAAATTTATTTGGCAATGTTATCTCTAAAAAGTGCAGACAGAGTAGTGCTTAAAGAGGGTACACCACTGAAAAGTCTTCCCCTAAAGAAAGAATGTTGACTCTGTGCATGTCAAGCGCTCCTGATTTGCAATATACTACAGTTATTAGAGTGTAATATATTTTGTGTAAGGGAAATGATGCCTGACAAGACAAGGCTGTGCCTTGGAAAGGGAGGGATCTTTTAGTACTCTTCTGCAGTCTCACTCTTCTCAGTCACCTCTCAGGTATCAGCAGTGGGCAACAAGGCCTCCAGTAGATTCAGCAGAACTAATGCTTACCAGTAAGAGGCAAATGCACAATTCCCAAAGGAAAAATAAAACACCTAACAGGTCTGCTGGGAGGCCACAATTTGGTGGTTTTGTTTAGAACTGCTTTAGAAACACTTTGTATTCTCTCTGCAGCATATTTAACTAAATAATCTTTTGTTCTGCTAGCACTAATACCTTTTATTTAATGACCCCTCTCCCCTCTGATTTCAGCAGTTCAGACTTTTGGAAATGAGCCAGTAAAGTTCTCTGGTCACTCAACAGGTGTCTCCACCAGATTTCTACTCCTCAGAGCCCAAACCAGCTCGATTTCAAAGGACACTAGGGATCAATCTCTCAAGAGTAGCAGTAGCGTAATTACAGTACCCAGTACCTAACTCCTGGTAACGTTTCTGCTGCTTACGCTTTACTGACTCGGCAGAAGACCATCTCCCAAAAATTAGTGCCTTTTAAAATTTATGAACAACTGCATAAACAATCAATATTATCTTTGCTTCTGTCCTTTCTCTTAAATAATGGAATACACCACAAAATTCATTTGCACTTTCTCAACCAGCTGATTCCCTACTCTAATCCTACACATTGCCTACATCATTTCTTTCTTATAATGAAACATCCGTGTCAACAGCAGTGTTGTCCAGAATTCCAAGTGTAGCCCATTTTTGCAATACAATTAGCAACAAACATCACCAGACCAGTCACGCTGTCAGGACAACATAGAACCGATGCAGGGAGAGCCCCCTTCTTCATTAGTAAGACCTTCAGCCTCTCACAAGGCAGCCATCCTTTGTTTTCGCTCTCAGCTGTGAAAGCTAAATTGCAGGATACTTTGGTGATTGCAAAATCGTGATGAGTCATTATGTTCTTCCCTGCTCACCTTTCTTAACTCCAAATTCCATCTTCCCTGAGAATAGGGCCAGAAGTAACGATTAAAATAGCAAATGTCTTCAGAAAAGGAAGTTACATAGAATTTATGTCCGGCTGCCAAAGTACATTTTGCTACACTAAAAACTTTCCCAGTATTCCTCATTTTGCAATCAAGGTTCCCTCTGAACTCCATAAAGTGGATGGGATGGATGATGGGTAAGAGACAATGATAAAGGGAGCAGCCCATATTTACTGCTCATGTCAGACCAAGGAGAACGGTGAAATTTGAACATTTAGTGATGGTGTCCAATGGACAAAACTAGAGGAATAAGGCACCCTAATACTAGGGCTGCCACCTCCAGACGACTGAGTCCTTTTCCTCCAGTTGATTCAGGTTTGTGGCTATGAGCAATTCCTCCTACTTCTGGGAGGACGTGAACTGTGGCAACGTAAAGAAATGTCCCAGCAGAAAACAGCATAGCAACTCCGGTGGCATTGACTTCCGAAAGGGCTTCTTTGCTGCTCTGAAATGGAAAAAAATGGAAAGAGCAAAAATGAGGATAAGCAGAAGCTCCTCAATCAATAATAAATGTCCAAAGTAGAATTTCTATCAACTCTCATTCCTTCATGACAATGGTTTAGTATCTTGCACACTACATATAGCAACTGACATTCTTAAGTTGATGTTGTGGGCAGAAAGACACATCTCATCCTACATAAGTCACTTCAGACTTCTGAGAACCCTTACAGAAGAAAAAAAAAGCCACAATCTACCCAGAAGCATCTCGTTTGACCATTTCACAGCAACATAAAAAAAGAAGTCAAAATGACAAAATGTGCTTAGAAAATTCAGATTGCAAGGCCACAAAATTTAGAAAGGACACTCAGGACTGACTCTCCCCCCCCTCCCCTGGCTTCTTCTATACAGTTCAAATAAGACATCAGCCATCACTTATCTGGTCCCCTGGTGGTCAGAGTAAGATTTGCTACGCTGAAGCCCCAAATCATCACTCTTTCAATGTTTCATTTGGAAGTACAAGTAAACACCCCAAACTTGTTAATTTCATAAATAAATGCATCTTCTAAATCAAAAAACGGAGCACCTCCACACATTAAAGGATTAAGATTGTGCTACACATCATTAAATTTAATGAAATGTAAATCTGTTCATATCTGTTTCAAAATGCTTCTTAAGCAATTTCCAGCTCATGTGCGATGTTAGTTCTCTGGTATACTCTCAGGTTACTTTTCCAAAGGGCAGAAATACATCTTTTGCTCTGGAACTATTTAACCACTGTGACAGCCTTTGAATCTTATCAATTCTGTGTTCTTTCTGAAGTGCAAAATGTAAACCCCATTCTTAGTGAGCCTACATCAAAAGAATGCTCAACCACCATTCTCATTTCTATTTACAACCCCTTTCTGTTCTCTCCCGTGCTACAGTATCAACTAGAACCTCTTTCCCACAAGTAAAGGGATTAGCCTAGGTGATTTACTCAGTCTTTCCCCTCATGCCTTGAGTTTCATGAGATCACATTACACTCTTTATGCTAACATCTTAAGTGTCACCAGCACAGCCCACAACAGTTAGAAGTACAGGACTGTCATCACATGCTACACCCATGAGCAGCAGCCCATTTCACAGACCATTTGTTGTACAGAGCTGAGACAAGACTGTGCTTTCAGGAGCATGAGAGACAAGAAGTTCTAGACTGGTGGGGAAAACTAACAAAGATGATTGTCTACCTACATATTAGAATGAGAATGCATGCAGCAACACTGAAAATAACTACGTAGTCAACAGATACAATGTGGTATGTGAGTAAATATGGTCAATTCTCAGAGGGGAGAGGTAGAATAAAGATAACCTATACAGGATCTATATCACTGGTTCTGATGGAAAGAAGGAGTTACTGTTTCACGTGTTCATATTGCTACCTTTTTATCTACTTTTTATTAAACATCTAATTTCTTCAAACTTTTAAAGTTCAGGCATTTTTTTTTAAATAAACCTCATATGCTGGCTTCCCCCCCACACCCCTCAAATTCCCCCACTAAGCTACGTTTTGGGCAGAGCAATTATCACAGACTTACCTTGCTTAGCCCTAAGTATGTCACCATGGACATAACAGGTGCTGCCAACGCAAAGACCAGCAAGTGTTTTCTAATTCGATTCCGCTCCAGCCCAGCATGCATCAGGAAGGAAACCAGGCCAAAGGCAGCTGGTGCCTGCAAAAAACAATACTCATTGGTAACACAATCCCTTCTAAAATCTCCTGAAATCTGAGATGAAGTTGAAATACAACTTACTAGTATGAAATGCACTGAATTGGCAGAAATTCAGAGAAAGTGCTGGTACGTTGCAGTTAACCAAAATCAATAGAAATCTGCAGAATCCTCTACCTTAAGAACATGGAAATGGAAACCCATGCTCTATCAGAAATATTCAAATGTTCGTTCTCACTTAAGTGGCCACTATAATCCCTAAATTCTGCAATTTCTTTTTTTTTTTGTCCTGATACTATGCATCCTTAGACAGACACTTTCTGTAGCTACAGCAGAAAAATTCTACAATTAACATGGAGAGGAAAAAATTCCCAAAGAAATACAGCTGTCAGCCTCATGTGAGTAAAGACTTAAGAGCTCTTTTGATTAGTTCAAGACTCAATTCCCTTTTTGTTCCCACTGGGAGGCAAACAAATGCTTCCTTCCTCTCCCTCTGCTACCATCCAGCTTCTCATCCACAAAGCATTGCTGTCTCTCTACTCATGGAATTGACTATATTTGACTCACACAAAGACAATAGCCGTCCACTCTGACAATTTTATTTGAGATAAGACGTTACCTAAAATATATTGAGCAATTTTTATACACAGAACCTTTTTTGTTTTTAAACCTAGAAGGAGGACCATGACTGAGGGGGAAAAAAGATGAAAAAGGCAAAAGCATCAAGTAAGATCAGCAGAATAAAAAGACACCATAAAATAAATACATTTCCCTTTTGATACCAAGTATTTATTGACAATCTTTCATAGGAGATTCGCTACTGTACAGCTTCAGAAGACAGTTAATTTGAACATTAAGAATAATAAAAACAAGTTTCACTTTGCAATAGCCATAAACTAAGATTCACAGCAAGATGCGAGATTGACATTGTCACCGTTGAAGAGGGTTATGTAAAGCAGAGTTTATTGTATCAACAGTGAAGAAGAGACATAGCAGACCTGTATTTCCTAACATTTTGGACATGCAATTATAGAAGCAAGATTTTGGATGAACATATGACTAACTATTGTAATACATACAGAATATATATTGTGCTGCCCTAAGACAAACATGCATGTTTATACATATGCTTAGAACCCATATAGCTAATATATAGCTTTGTACAGATGTTAAGGCAAAAAAAGACCTTCCCCTCTTCAGGAGGAATCATTATTTGCTTGTTACCATCAGATGTTTAAAAGCTTTTCCTGTAAAAATGTCATATGGCTGACATTGAAGCTACTAGAATAACAGAAGTAACTGCAAGTAATATTTTAGTACTCTGATATTAAGTGGTTTCAAAAGACTAACCTTTTAAATACTAAACCCCTTTATAACAAATACCCTTCCCAAGAAAACTTGGCATCACAGAACCAAAAAACTGTTGTAGTCAGCATAAAACTGCTTGTCCTCCTTGACTACACAAGCATATAGTTCTGTGTTTCACCCTCTAAAACTTCTACAAATGCATCTCTGACAGCAGTAAGAATCTTGGGGGTGGGTGGGTGGGAGTGTGGTGCTTGTTTACTTGTTTTTTTAAAAACCAAACTAACAAAAAAATCACCTACAAAACACTACACCTCACTGTCTTCAGAAAAAAAACATCAGTGTGAAGCTTCCACATTTCTTCATGAGCTATTATTCTCTCCCTACCTTTGCATGACTTTTCCCAACCACTGCACCCAAAGTAGGAAGTTGGAATTCTCTCTCATTTGTACCTCATTCAGATTTAGCATCCAATATTTGTTATTCTGTCATACAACATACCAGTGCTTTTCAGTCCTTGAAGCTGTACTACCAACCTGTCCATTTCAGTGGTGTTTCCAGATCATATCACTAAGGAAACTTAGGATCTTTAGTAATTTCTATATGCTTTAACAGTCTTTTAAAGAACAAATCATTTTTGGATGATGACTCACCTTGTGCAACATAATCGCAACAAATACTATCAACTGGACACTAGTCTGAGAAGTAGAAGCTGCTGCACCCAATGCAACACCATCAGCTGGAAAAGGAGTGCAAATTCATGGATTATTCCTCCATCCTGAAAAGTTTCAGTTTTCCCACCCCCCCAGTGGCTGACAACACAAAACACGTTGATTTGAGAAGTCCTGTTACTCAAAATGCCATTAACTACACCAACGCAGGACATGATTTGCTTCCCTTTGTTAAGCCACAACAATCTCACGATTTCAGACAACCCTCAACAGGAACCGTCTTCTTTCCCTAAGACCATAAAAACCATACTGAGAACCTATTCAGTATTCACACATTTGGACACGTTAGAACCAAGTAACAATTATTTTAGACTTCTATACCAGAAGTGGGCTCCTGTCTAAAATTAAAAATATCTACTTTAGATTCTAAGCATTAAAATCTTAATTATTACTCTTTATTTTTAAAAATATAGATACTATGAAATACTATTAAATACTATTTTCTTGCCACTTAAAAATGTCTAAATGAAATAGGAAATAGATACTATATTAATCTTTAATATACAGACATTGCATTTAGTGAAAAAATATATTTTTGATCAAAATCTTATGACTTATCTAGACAGTAGCTTTCAGCAGGAGGGTACCAACATCGTATTTGTACTACATACGCATAGTGAAGAATTACAACATGAATATAGGTTGACTGCCATACATGTGGAACCTTTTCTGCCCTCACAGATCATCCCAAAACCGTTTCAAATCCTTGCACTTCAACCCTATATTCTCCTTTATCCGCAAGATATTCTTTTTTTAACCCTTAGTTCTTCCTTCCCCCTCCCAACTTTCCCACTTTTTTTAATTAAAAAAAGCCACCCTCAAAACCGAAACACAGCTGCTTCTAACACATCTAAAGATGCGTTAGCCAAACAGCAGTGGAAACCCCTGTCAACTGCTAACAACAGGTCCCACGTTACCTGCAGCATGGACTACCAGTCCCAGCGTTGTGGTGATTTTGGAGTTGCCTGATCTTGCAGCTTCTGGATCTGAGACAGTTATGAGAGAAAAAAAAAAAAAAAGTTAGGACAAATAGAACAAACATACAAATTATGACAGTTTGATACTTAATACCTTCAAATTACCTGAAGTTCTACCAACAAAGTGACAGAATCATAGACAACTCTTTGCAATTTACATCATCGCTGATACAAGCTGAAACAGTCATTTTTCTTAATTTCCTGAAAACAAATGTTAAACTTCTGTGCTACCAAGAGGAAGACAAGATAGTTTTGCATCCCCAGAATCCAGAGCTGCTCCAAGAGTCAGGACGATTTTCCCCGTGTAGTCCAGTGCCAGCTTTTTCCTTCCGGTGACAGTCTGGGACAGGCTCTGTCCCACTGATTCTTCAGCAATTCCCAGCAAGCAAAAAATTCTACTTGTCATGGCAGCAGTGGAAAGATTTCCTTCCAACATTACACAACACAGAGAAGAAGTGCAGCCAGTCCTGCTTGAGACAGTGTTTTGACTGCAATTGTTTGACGATTCACACAGCACAACAGGGCAATACCCACCACTAGGCAACAGGTTTTGAAACTGTTACGAAGAATCACTGCAGCGAACAGGGCAAGTAAGGCCTACGCAGGTATGGAAATCTTATTACTTAACTGTTTAATTACAAACAATTGAGCAGCTGTTATTTAAGTACACTAGTGGTCATTAAGCTGATTACAAGCACAGTTAAACAGCTACTTCAGTAAGTCTGAGTGGCTGCCAAAAGGCGAAGTCCTATTCCTTTCCTCCCTCCAGTCTCCCTCTTGGTGCCCCAAACACCCACACAGTTCCCCAATGAGTCAGATCAGGGAAGTAAGCGGGCTAAAAATTAATGTATTCTCTTCAGTCAGACTGTTTTGAATCCAGGGGAGCCTATTTCACCAATCAATTGCATAAGCCCCTGTTGGATGACTGTGATAGCCTATTCACATCAAACTGGGTGAGATCATTCACAAAGAATATTTCCTTTAAATTCGTCTTGGATTGACCAGAACTAAACACACTCAAAGAGTGTGTCACATTTAATTTCATACCTCCATTCTAATGTACAGAATTTTTCTAATTTAGAGAAAGTAAAATTTAGCTACTTGGAGATAACAAAACTACCAGACACTGGTTCAAATGAGAAAAATGTTTTTCTCTAGTAGCTTTAAAAATATATTATAATAACACTACTATGTTTCCTGTGAAAGAGAGACATCCTAGAAAAAACCTTACTTGATATCCTAATTTACAGTGTTTATCACTAACAGATCACAATTTTCTCCTGATACCTGCTCTGATCAGAAACATCAGAAAGGTTCATAATCTGTACAAACCAAGGATACTCCTGGCAGTTGGTTACCTACATCCCCTTGTCATCCTCATTGCCAGTGTCTCCTTTGATAAAGCTCTGAAAAATCCGCTAGCCATGGCTGTGGCTCCACTTACACTTCTCCAGGAGCAAAAAAGCAGTACAGCCCCCATGCTGGCTTCCCATCCATCCCACCACACTAACCCTATGTAAGCATTTATGCAGCAACAGTATGAAATGCCAAGGATGCAACCAAAACACATCCAGTCTCCTTTGCACATGTGTTTTACTTCTTCAAGATCAATTCCTTCATTTTTGAGGGCCAAATTCCACCATCAGAGGAAATTATTTGGGAGAAAATACGCAGCAAAAGGCAACAAGATACCTTTTTCAGAGGACTAAATAACTTTGGTACGTTTCAAGCTATGGTTCGAGCATGAAGCCACAGACAGGGAAAACAGGCAACTGTAGGCATTTTGAGAGTCTTGCAATGAAGCTGAGAAATCTTTGGACTAAGCAGGAAATATTTTGAAGTAAGTGAGGCTCTAGACTAGTGTGGGAGTCCAGCTGTGCAGTTACAGTTAAGGAACAGAAATTACATGTAATCATTTCTGCAGTCTCATGTAAGGTAACTTCTTATTCTTTGCAACTTTTACCTACATGTATGACAATTAAGTAGGAAAACCAAAGGAAGATAAGACTAACCTGAAGATTTTTGGGAAATCAAGGAAATCCCTTATTGGCGCCACTGTAAAACAGACAGTAACTCAAGGGTCAAGTCACCCTCCACTCCCACACCGTATGTGCTCATACAGTTACTTCATGTTAGAGAAGCAAGCTCTCAAATTATGCTGAATTCCAGGATAGATTTACAGAAAAAACATTTCACACAGACCTTGCTTTATGTCTGTAAAGTACCTACTGTATGGTCAAATGAAATCCCAGTAGCAGTCAAGAAAACTGCAATTTTGACAACAAAGACTAATTGGCGAATCTGATGAAGTGAATCTTTACTTACCATCTGTAGAGTGCAAGTGAGA
The DNA here is from genome assembly GCA_013400055.1 of Nycticryphes semicollaris. Classification (NCBI taxonomy): domain Eukaryota; kingdom Metazoa; phylum Chordata; class Aves; order Charadriiformes; family Rostratulidae; genus Nycticryphes; species Nycticryphes semicollaris. The sequence continues at coordinate 158,083 of VXBJ01002730.1, read as the reverse complement.
GCTGCCTATCTGGTCCACCAGCAGCATGAAGACAAAGCCGAGGACAAGGGACACTCCAATGTAGGCATGCAACCTGGAATGGTCGTGGCCATACTCGTGTACAACTGGTATTTCCGCTACCTTCTCAGACTCCATCACACGCTGCATCTCACTCGCTGGGTGGTGCTTCCCTGTGGCAGGCAAGCAAACAGATGAGGAGACGGGGGATAAACATGGAACTGTCACTTTTCTCCTCTTTTGCTGAAAGCATTCCTCATGCTTTCTTGGACGACACACAAAACAAGGAACTGAAGTTGCCAAAGGAAATTTATTTGCTGGTAATACTCAAACCAAGGCTTCGCTACACATACACCTAGGTTTATGATCAAATAATCATCTGAATCATGATATGCTATTTGGTCTCAGCCTACAAGGTCAAAAATTAGAAATAAGTTATTCTCAGGCCTGTGGGAAAATAGAGAAGTAGTAATAAATTACTTTGATATCAATTACAGACACTTGTTTTGATACAAGCAACCAGTCTCAGTTAAATTACAGTTGGAACTGGACAAACAGACACCTCTCTCTCCCTTTTTCTCCTTCCAGTTACATGAATATACCTCAAAGTTTCCTTAGGCACCTTTCTAGGGTGTCACTTAATGACATAAATGGGTGAAGTTGCGGGAAAAATGTACTGAAAGCTGTTAAGGCTTTGGAATCTTAAGCTTAACTCTGAATACCCCAAATATTAGTAATACGCATGAATTTTGCTTCTCTGCAATGCAATAAAAAAAAAAAATCCTTAAAGATCTACTGGCTTTAGTCACAACACTCAGCTGGGAAATGAGTCTGGATTCATTCACAGAACAAATTCTTTGTACCTAGGTAAATGCTTCTGATATTACTACTGCAGTAATGGGGAGTGCCTTTTTTCCTCCATATACTAAACTTTAAGTTTTATAGCACATAGCTCTGAACAGTAGACTGCAGGTTTCATACAAGAAGAGTATACCCTATTTAGGGGCATGGGGGAAGCAAACGTTCGCAGCAATTGTATTTCCTACTGGCCATATCTTTACAAGAAAAATAGTCAACTTAATTAAAATTGAATGGAGAGCAAACCCACAACTACAGCTCATTAGAGACATCTGACATCAGAGTGCACAAATTACAGTATAGTATAAAAGCATAATCAGGGGTTCTTTCACTTCTTGATAAAGGATGATTTTATATTATCTTCCCTTTACTTTAAATTTAAGCAAAATAATATAAATTTAGTGGAAGCTAAAAAAGGATAAATTAAAGCATATTACTAAAAAGAAATTTTAAACAGTGTAGAAACAAGAAGAAAATCAGAATATTACAATTATCTCTCAATCTCAGGTCAGCAACAACATTACATCAGACACTTGCAAAGTTCTCTACAGCCTCAGCTTGATAGTCCCTTCTCCCATAACCACTAAGTAGTTGCTGTTTACCTTCAGACAAACTTCTCATTCTGAGCATACTGGCAAAATCCCATACATTCAATGGTAATGTAATAGAGTAAGACCCCGAGCTAAAGCAAGATTTAAAGCACACTCCAAACAGAGGTAATGAGCTCTGACTATTTAAAATAATGCCATAACCTCAAATCAAGGTTTACTTAGACTTCTGGGTATAAGATGTGCTCCACGCTCTGTTAACTTTCATTATTCATCAGAGCCTGTGAGGTTCTGAAGACTAGCAACAAACCTGCGCAGATTCTACATCTAATTCCACCCAAGAAAGAAATGTCTCCTACTCCGTGAATTTGTCCTATATAACCATAATTTTCATATAATATATTACAGTAACTTAATTCCAAGATGCTCTTCAGCTTCAAAGGAGGAAATCCTTATGAAGGCAAGTACATATGGATCTATAAAACACTTCCTGTGATTGCTTTAATGAGAAGCAATCTAAGCTACAAAGAGCAACAGCAAATAGTCCACAATTTCATTCTCTGCCAAAGGCATCCTTATACCTCCTTTGAAGTTCCAGTGAAAGTTAAACCCAGAACATGGAACACCACACATGGCTTGGCATTAAAGGCTGTGGTTCCATGAAAAGAACAGTACCTGGACCTGCAAATGACTGGATCACTCAGCAATTTATTCTAACTACAGCTTGATCACACCCCTCTGACATCAGTATTAACAGGCAGTATCATGTCTATGACAATTTTGTGATTCTGTGCCAGATTTGCTGTGAAGCCTTCCCACCAATCTCACATTAAAAGCCCTAGAAACAAGCCCCATTATGTTTTAACACCATGACCCAAGTTATCTTGAGCAAGGCCATCTGGGTTCTTACCCTCCAGAATGTCTTCATAAAGTGCATGTACTCCTTCTGGCACAATGACAGCCAAGGCAGTTCCGCACAGCAGTCCAGCACCCAAAACAGTCACCAACTTTAATCTCTCCTGCAAGCAAGTACAAAACAAGTATGATCTTTAAGAATAAAAATGTTTTCTTTACTTTCCTTCATTAATAAACTAGACATCCATAAGTCCACAAGCCCAGGTGGGATACACCTGCGAGTGCTGAGGGAACTGGCAGATGCTATTGTTGGGCTGCTCTTCATCATCCTTGAGAGGTCATGGAGAACAGGAGAGGTGCCTGAGGACTGGAGAAAGGCAAATATCACTCCAGTCTACAAAAAGGGCAAGAAGGAGGAACCAGGAAACTACAGGCCAAATAGTCTCACCTCCATCCCTGGGAAGGGAATGGAGTGACTCATTCTGGATGCCATCTCCAAACATCTTAAAGAAGGAAATTATTGGAAGTAGTCAACACTGATTTACCAAGGGCAATTTGTGCTTGACCAATCTGATAGCCTTCTATGATGTTATAACTGGATGGCTGGATGAGGGCAGAGCAGCAGATACCATCTACCTTGTCTTCAGAAAGGCTTTTGACCCTGTCTCCCATAACATCCTCATTAGGAAACTGAGGACGTGTGGGCTAGATGAGGGGGCAGTGAGGTGGATTGAGACCCGGCTGTGTGGCAGGACTCAGAGGGGTGTAATTAATGCAGCAGGGTCAAGTTGGAGGCCTGTAACCAGTAGTGTCCCCCAAAGGTCAATACTCAGTCCAGTCTTGTTCAACATATTCATCAATGACCTGGATGAGGGGACAGAGCGTATCCTCAGCAAGTTCACTGATGGTACCAAACTGGGAGGGCTGGCTGACATGCCAGAGGGCTGTGCCACCATCCAGTGTGACTTGGACAGGCTGGAGAGCTGGGCAGAGAAGAACCTAATGAGTTTCAACAGGAGCAAGTGTAGGGTCCTGCACCCAGAGAGGAAGAATTCTGGGCACTGATATAAGTTAGGGGTGGACCTGCTGGAAAGCACTTCTGAGGAGAAGGATCTGGGGGTCCTGGCAGAGACTAAACTATCCATGAGCCAGGAATGTGCCCTTGTCACCAAGACAGACAATGGAATCCTGGGCTGCATAGGGAAGAGTGTGGCCAGTAGGTCGAGGGAGGTCATTCTCCCCCTCTACTCTGCACTGGTGAGGCCACAACTGGAATATTGCATCCAGTTCTGGGCTCCCCAGTTCAAGAGAAACAGGGAAGTACTGGAGAGAGTCCAGTGTAGGGCAACAAAGATGATTAAGGGGTTGGGGCGTCTCCCTGATGAGGGAAGGCTGAGAGAGCTGGGGCTTTGTAGCTTGGAGAAGAGAAGGCTGAGGGGAGACCTTATTAATGCTTATAAGTATCTGAAGGGAGGGTTGAAGGAGGATGGAGCCAGACTCTTTTCCGTGGTTCCCAGTGGCAGGACAAAGGGCAACGGGCACAAGCTGGAACACAGGAAGTTCCATTCAAATACGAGGAAAAACTTCTTTCTGTTGAGGGTGACAGAGTCCTGGAACAGGCTGCCCAGGGAGGTTGTGGAATCCCCTTCCTTGGAGGTTTTTAAGACCCACTTGGAAGCAGTCCTGAGTAATGTGCTCCAGGCAATCCCACTTTAGCAGGGGAGTTGGACTGGATGAGCTCTAGAGGTCCTTTCCAACTCTGACAATTCCATGATTCCGTGAAATCATGGGGAAGTGGAAAGAGGGCAAGAGGGAAGCATATTATCCACATATTGCTGATTTTTATTCAGAAGCTCCAGTTGCATAGTTCTAACGATTGACTTTCTGGAAAGTCAACATATGCAGTGTCTGATGCAATCAGGCGAAGTAGGAAAGAAAATTAAAGATGATCCATTTGACTGTTAACATCAGACAAGTAATTAATGGTGCATAGTTCAAAATAACAAGAACTGCTGTATTTGGCACAAATTATTATTGAGGTCTAGTTCACCCTCTAGATACTCAAACTGAAGGGCTTGCAGAGCCCTAAGGATCAATCAAAGAAAGATTGAAAGTGCCTGAATTTCGAAGCACATTTGCAACTCCAAATTTTATCTCCATTCTAGGTTTGTTTTCAAATATATCCTTCCTACTAGAAATCATTCTTAAACATGCAAGTTCCCTAAAATCTCTATGTATGACGCAGAGCAAGATAAATTGCTCGTTTGACAAAAAAGCCAACTGAAGTAATATAAAAGAAGACACAAGAAAAAAACTGAATTACCAAAAGCAAAACCAGAAAGAGAACCACTAACAAAACATGGCAGAAGGAAATGAATCCCCAAATTAGTTCCAAAACCAGAACTATAGCAAAATATTTTAAGAAGTCACATCAAAGCAGAGTTTGAATGAGAGAATTGCATCAGTCAAACTGGTAACGGTGCTAATATACATTTCACGTCAGTCTTTTTAATCTGATTAGGACATGCATAAATGCAGAACCAGTGCTTATTGTTTTTACAACCATTTCTAAGCCTTCCAGTGGCGCTTTAAAAGGAGTTAAAGACAGTAAAGGCATTTAGAACAATAGAAATTACATTGCACTCTCTCAGTAATTACAGACCACGGTGACCAATTCCCTCTCCTCTCTGCAAAGACAGGTTTTAATATGTATTTGTTACGCAATTATTGCAAATTTGCAGTTAAATTTAAACAAACAAACAAAAAAATCACACAAACTTAATGTTTTTATAGTAAAGGAAAAAACATTTTAGTTCATATTCCAGTAAGAATTTCTACAAAAAGATTAAAAAACACACACACAAAGAATTTATAACTTCTTGCTACTATGAATAAGAGTTATCTTCCTAGTTATTGTAATTTTGGGCAAAAAATTTAGACAGATATCACCCCTCCCAAACTCCAAACTGTCTGAATTCTTGTTTTACCCATATAAGAATACTTTACAATTACTTTTTGCTTCCTTGCAACTACAGCGTTTACAGGCTAAAGTCAAAGCCATGAACTGAACATCCAGTTATATAAATATTAATAGACTCTAAGATATGACAACTTGTAGAGATCGTTTCTCATAATTTCTGTAATAGCCCTTACAATATCATATGTAGGAACCATGAGAGTTTAGATCCTCATAACTATGTAGCATACCTTTTGTGGCAGAACCATCATATTCTTCTATGCAAAATGAGATGTCTGGGTGCTACCAAAGCACTAACTGCAAATACAAAGCACTGCTTGATTTCATTTGGGCATCTGTGATTTTTAAAGATGCATGAAATTAACACATAGTGTCGAGTTACTGGTTCAAGAGAAGTCTTCATCTCCCTTTCAGTACAAAATATTTAGACAGTGAATACAGCAACCTAATAATTGCAGCCTACCCAGACAGGCAAAAGTCACCTAGTTTGATGGAAGAAATCAAACCAGCTATAAAAACCCACTTGCATGTCTCGATAAAATAGGAGCAACACAGTTAACAGTGTTAAAAAAAAAAAAAAAATGCACGGGAAAAGTCTTAAATCCTTAAATTAGCAAATTGTTCCCCAGCTCAGTATTTGTTTTACATCTACATGGTACTGAAATTCTTACCTGGACCTAGCCAAAACTCACACCTACTTTCAGCAGCAAGCAGTTCCACTCCAGTCAACACTGCCTGCCTGTGTTAAACCAGAAGAGATTAAAAGTGCTAGAACTCAATTTTTTTATTCCCCCACCCCCAATTAAGCTACAATGTAGGAGACAGCCTCAATAACTGGGATAGTGTTGTTTCCAGGGTAACCAAAGTTAAATCAACAGAGTACTGTAAATCAGGACTAAGCTGAAAGGATACATCTGCATACAAAAATAAAGTTCTGTTCAGTCTCTACCTTTTTACCACCAACATTTAGTCATACCTGGCTTTGCTGGATTTTTATACTTTCAAGAATATCTAAATATAATTAAAAGAATAGAAACCAATGTGAAATCAGAACACAACCAATAGATTCCACAGGAAAGAAAAAAAGAAAAAAAAAAATCTGAAGAAGTCTATTATTAACACTAATGAACAATCTTATTGTTCTCCAGCATCTGGTGTCTATTATGCAAAGCATTCATTTTTGTTTTCTAACCATTATAAATGGCCAGTGGGAGGAGGCATTTTTTCTCACCAAGGCCACCTACAAAACTTTCTGCAAATGACAGAATGCACAGTCCAGACATTTCAGTTTGAAATTGTCCGTGTTGCACAGGCATAAGCAATCATTTTTAAACAAAACAATCCTAACATCTAATTACACAATTCCAGGATTAGCTAGTATCTGCATGTAATTTGCAGAGAGATTCAACTCCTCTTTCAAATTAGCATAGCATATAGATCCTTAAATTATCTAACTTGTGTAAAACTGATCAAGAATATCTGAGAGTTTGAGATACCACAATAAACTTGGTCACACGTGTGCACCATAAAATACTGCATACACAAAAACTTAATAAATGTGTGATCATTGCTTATGAAGAATGCTTTTTTTTTTTTCTTCATCCGTAACAGATGTAGCTGTTGGGAGCGCCAAAAGGTTTAGGGGCCTTACGATTTGTCTATATAATTAAGCCACATAAACACAGATCAAGAAGTCCACCTTCAAACCACACCAAATACAAAGTCAGAGACAACCTATGACTACCAAGCACGTGCATGAGGAAATACAGTATTAAGTAACAAAAGAGACAATGCTAGCATGCTAGGCAGTGTTCTCGGCTTCAGAGCAAAAGTGACTTTTGAAGAGCAAGATAATAGAAGCAACAGCACTGAAGAACACACAAGGGTCCATCAAAGCATCAGATGAAGGACTGGCAAAACAGAACTATTCTAATGTTTATGTAAAGCCTTCAGAATATATGGTCATGTTTCAACGCATTTAGCTGAATGGTATTTTTACCCAAATGGACAGCATTTCCCTTCTTGCTGAGACTTCTGCTGAATCTACTGCTACCAAAGCCTCCTAGGAATGATGGGACCAAATGACAGGTGCAACCAGCTCTCTGACTTGATGAAAGAACAAGTCACATCTCTCTTCCAGCACTTTACTTTCCAAAAGCAGCACTGTTACCAATAGAAATGGGAAACTTCTCACAGGAGAGCTCTTATGACCTCAGAACATCTAAACTCTTACTACACCACGACCATATGCAACAATCATCACTTAGAAAGATAAAAACCCCTCAGGCATAAGAGGATATTAGAAGACTGCCAGAGACTGTAATAATCATCAACACCTCAGCAATCATCTCTTAAAAGCAAACAAATACATTTACTTTTGAACTCCTGTTGGAACTGGGAACTAATTCAATCCATCAGAATCTTCCTCTCCTTTAACACCACTTTCTGTATCCAAAATAATTTTCCAGAAGAATGCCTTGTGTTGCACAGGACAAGAGCACAACCTGAAGTTCTGTTGTAATCAAAGAACTACAGTAGCGCAAGTTATACACAAATTGTGAACCAAAGTTTTCTGAAAACATTTTCCCAATTGCTTTTACAAGCCCTAATTTGAGTAGCCCATAGACACAAAATAAAGTTTAACCTTACTTCAGAAGTTTCTGACGCAAGCTTTTAAGAATAACAATGTCCAGCTCTTATCATGTCCTTCTGTTACATGCTCAGACTTTGCTTCATGCATAGCCGAAGTGCTTGGACCAGATCTGGTACACTTTAATGGCTTTTATACACCTGGTAGAACAAGCATAATTTTACACCGCAATTTTGACTGAAAATATCACATCCACAACTTCCTTAAAAATCTTTTAAAGCTACAAACATCATCCCTAACAGCACTGCCAAAGAGGACTGCAGTAACTCCTCCTGGTACGTCTCTCAATCTAGCTTCTGCTATTCTTCCTTAGCAACTATCGAGCAGTTTGGAGAAGCTGTCTTACCTCGGAAAAATTAACTGCCAAGGGGATAATTCCTGCCACATAGCAGGCGACCAGCATGGCCAGAGACAGCAGGCAGATGGAGCGGAAGTCATCCATTTCGCCGCTTTCTCTCCGGTCCCTTAAAGTGAAATTCAACAGCAACTTTTCCACCTCGCCCCGCACGCCTTAACCCGTGCAGACACCGAGCTCCCAGGAAAGGCTTTCAGCCATGTCTCTCTTGCCCAGCCACTCTGGCCGGCTGAGCCCTCAGCGGCAGCTCCTCTGGGCCGGGCGTGCGGTAACCGGTATCCCACCGGGGCTACCCGGAGGAGTAACAGGTGGTGCTGAGGGGAGGGAGCGGCCCGGCCCCGCGGCAGGCCTAGCCCTCACCTGAGGCAGCGGGGCCTTGCCCAGCACCCCACTGTCCCCAGGAGAGGGAAAGCAGCGGGCACCAAGGCGGCTCCTTACGGAAGGGCAGCTTGAGACGGGCTGCGTCCGTGGGGCGAGGGCGCGGGTAGGCTTACAGGACCGATACGCGCCGCCACCCACCCCCGCCACCTCCTCAGAGGCCAAAGTGGCACCTCCACAACCCAGCACTTCCTTTTCCGGGGCTCTCGTTGACCCTATGCCCTTCCCGACTTCAAGATGGAGAGGTGGAGCTGCAGCGGGAAAGAGCAACTCCCTCAACAAAGATGGCCGCTACGCCGCTACCGCCCAGTTCTGGAGAGGCCGGCCGCTCCCGGCATCCTCAGCGCCCCCGCCCTACGGCCGGCCGTTAGCGCGGCGCTTCCTGTCGGGCGCGAGGGGTTGTGGGGGCAGTCGTCGCGCGCCTCTTCTCTACGGTGGTGCTGAGGGAGCGGGAGCCGTGATGGTGAGCGGGGCGGGCGGAACGGGCCTGGCGACTCCTCCTCGCCTGCTTAGGGGAAGCCAGCGCGGCCCAGGGGAGCCCAGGCGGGCTGCTTTCTCTTCCCACGGAGGCAGGGCGGCACCGCGGGTGGGACGGCGCGGCGGGTGGTGGGGAAGGCCGCGGCTGTTTGTCCTAGTCTGGGCGGGAGGCGGTCGCCTCCCCCTCGGAGCAGCGGCCGCGGCCTCACGAAATGCCGCCGGGCCGGCTGCTCTCCAGGAGGGGGAGTTTAGCAGTTTAAATGGCACGCTAAACTACAAAGGCCTACCAGTTACAATAGTTTCTTGCATTCATCTAATAAATTTGAATATACCGAAGCAAAACGTCTCTCTGCAGTGAGAGGACAACTGCTTCTGGGCTTGCAGCAAAGTTCTGCATCTGTCTGGCGCTGGCTCAAAAGCAGTTGGCTTTTGCTAGGATGAGTACTTACAAGCCCTGTCCCTGTTGTCTGAAGTGAAAGACGACACTTAAACCACTGTGTGTGCGGTATACTACTTGTATGTGCATCACCACACATCGTGTTCTTACAGTACTTACAATATATTCCTTTTTTTGTTTGTGGTGGTTTTTTTGTTTGTTTGATTTACCTTACTGTTAAACAGACCACAGTTGGTAGAAGATTCTTCGGCAAATGCTGCCTAAATTCTGCTGGTTTGACTGCCAGTGTTGCCTTAACCATTTTTACAGGGTTGTATTTTTAGTAATTGAAGCACTTTCTAAAGTCTAGAACTGTCTAGAACTTGAAAAATGGTGTAATGTGAACCGTGCAGTATATCATTTTGTGTCCTGCTTAATAGCAGCCAGTATAACTGGGCTTTTAAAGAAAATACAAGAAAAGTCTGTATGCGCATCATAATAATAAGAAACCATACTAAACTATTCCAGATAACCTGGTTCTAACACATGAAGGTTTATGGATCTCCCCTTGTTTTGGTTTTCTCTTTCCTAATAGTAAGACTTATATCTTTAGGAAAACATAACAGTTATTATTCACACTGATTTTACTGATTTTTGTCTGGTCACCTAAGCACATACTCAGTGGAGCAGGTAACAGTTGGATAAAACCTTTCTCAGGCTTCTGAACTTGTCGCTTCTTTGCACTTCTGTGGTAGGAGAGGAAGAGCAATTTTATCAAATCACGCAATGTATTCTTTTCCCCTTAAGATAAAGTAATAGGGAGTTCCCAAGGAAACATTTGCAAAGCAGTACATTAATTCTATAGTACAGATAGTCACAGTGGTATTAATTTTAATAAATTCTAGGCCAGTATCTGACACAGGTATTTTAGAGTGTTTAAAGTGTTAAGTGGTTTGAAGTCAGAAGCCCAATTAATTTCTGCCTTACAGTTCTAAAAGAACTGGCTTACGTATCTTGCTTACTGATAACATTTTTCCTATAATCTGACTATTGGGATAATATACACATTCATTTAATACTCACACAATGGGAGGGATAGCCTGGGTATTTATAGGCCAGAAAGCCTAAAATGATTCCCCAGCAAGATTCTAGGAGACTGAATGCAGAATTCACTCAATTGTGATACAGTTCTGTAAATCCTAGTCACTACAGTTTTATATATACTCTCTTAGGCTTTGTCAAATAGATCCAACTTTTTTAATACTGATTTTAGTTGAAAGATGCAAATACGTTTATGTAACCAGACACCACAAATACAGTTTGCAAGACATTCTGATGCTAAAGTAACACAGACAGGGTTTTTTTTAGAACACACTGACTGAACTGGCTGATGCAGCTCATCCATTGTTAAATAAGGGATCCTTAGTCAAATCCTCCCAGGAAATCAGAGTTGCAGGTCCTGGAGCAAGCCTTGTCATTAGTGACCAGCAAATAAAAATGGTTGTGCTGGAAAAAGTGCTTTTATTATAAAGTTTGGCAGAGTCATTTGGAATCCCTGATAAAGACACGCGAGTTCAAACATGTGCTTAGGAACAGCCAGATACCACACCGCCCTTTAGGAATTTGTTTCAAATCTAGTGTCCTCTGACATACACGGAAGTGGACTTAAATGGTCTAGTCTCCGTTGTATGATTTTTGTTACAGTATGTAGCCCTGAATTCCCCTCTATTTCCACTTCTGATTGTGAAAAGTCTTGCAGCTTCTGGGTTTTTTTGCAACTGTTTTTCTGGGATTCTTTGAATCTCCTTCTACAATGTTATTTGAGACAGAATTTAAAGAACTGAAAAATATATTCCAGGCATGGGAACCCTCTCAGTCATGGTAAACTTAAAATATTTTCTTACATGTTCTTTGTAAATCCTAATATTTGCCATTTTTCTTTTCTGTCCCTGCGTTCAAACACTGAACTGGTATCTTCACTGATATGTCCGAAGTGTGGGACAGGATTTTTCTACGAGCAGCTGATCAATCTAAGCCCGCTTAATAATATACTTGCAGTGTTTCATACTCTGCAATGGCCTCCATGAATATTACATGTTTGTACTCACCTCATATATTAGCACTGAAAACGTTGGATCCAATTAGCAGCACTGGAAATGGTGTTTGGTAGCTTGCTTGCAAACTTTCTGTGCTGTGTAACCTGTTAATTAGATCACAGATTGTGTACACTTCAAAAATCTTGCTTGTTGTTTGCTCAAATTATTTGCTGTAGCCAAGTGAATAATATTACTGAAATAATGCAAGCCACAAACTGTACAATCATCTAAGTCTTTCCTGCAGAAGAACAAGCTTACAGGCTCTGACATTTGGAACAGTTATCTGTGCCATAATTACTGTTTCAGTAGACTCACTGAGGTACAAAGAAATCAGTGCATCTGTTTTGCAGGAAATAATCTTGAATACTAAGTGTGGATTTGTTGTATAATTTGTGTTCTCTTGAAGCTGAATGAATAACACAAAAATAGCTATTTGTGTTAAAATCCTTAAGGTGAGACTGGCAGTGAAGTTGTTGGACTCCTTCCTTGCTCTTTAATTGGGATATTTTAAATCCTACTAACAGCTTGCATTTGGAATAAAATAAGTAAATGCACTAATGGCATAGGTTTTATACATATTTTTTTTCAACACAATAGATCCTTTACTGGCAATTTTACACATTTAAACTTGATTTTAGGAATAAAGGATTGATAGGGCTAATTAGAAAAAAATTCATAACAGCTTGTATGAACAGTAAGTACTATTTGGAAAAGTCCATGTGTCCTTGAGTGCTGATTCAGTGTTTCAGTATTATGCTTCTTTTAGCTTCATTCAGAGAAATAGCTTAATTAAAACAAAAAACATTCAAATTTTGCAAGTAAACTGTTTTCTTGGTGTTTGTTCTGTTTTGTTTTTCAGTCTCACACAATTCTACTTGTCCAGCCTACCAAGAGGCCAGAAGGCAGAACATATGCTGATTATGAATCAGTGAATGAGTGCATGGAAGGTGGGTGCAGACGTTAGACTAGAAATGTTGTTAAAATGTCTTTTTTGACATATTACCAAACTTACTCAGTAAGAAGCTAAGTGGCTGTTCGTGTTTTCCCAAGATAATTCACAAAAGAATGCAAAAATGTCTCTTGCCTTTAGTTTACTGATGTTTTAGCAAACTAAAACCATCTATTCTTTGATTATAAAACTTCCCTTTTATATTTAATATCTCTTTGATTTAATTAGATTGAATCACATTCAGTTCATTAGAGTAGATGTTATTCTTGGTGGCGCCATGCAGCAGACTTGAGTGAAGCATTTCATTGCAGGATCACAGCCTAACTCTCTTGCTAATTTTTTGAGCTAGCCACGTAAAGGAAAGATTGCTCCTGGAGTTAATACATAAAAATATGTATGCATTTGATGCATAATTTGCAGCCTTGTGGCATATCTGCCAGAGAAGAAAATCCTGCTTAATTTTAAGAAGCATATAGTGAGATGGGAAAGAAGATTGAAAAGCTGTACAATTTAAATGCAGAAGTTCACTTAACATTAAAAATTCTAATTCCAGGAAGTTTTGTGAGGCAAACAAAAGCATAATAAAGCCTCTGTGCTCACTTTCATATTATATTCTTCTCAAATGTATCTGAATTAGCTTAAATAAAACTGATTTAAATTCCTACAGAGGCTTGTGCCATCACTCTTACCTCAGCAGCCCTGTTTGACTCTTCATCAATAATGATCTCCCTTCTGCTAGATTATCAGAAGGAATTTCATGTTTCCATTGGAACAGTAACTGCATGGAAAGTTACATCGACTGAACTAAAATTTCTTACTCTAGGTGCATCTTACCTGATTTTATAGCATTAGTATTATGTTTCAATGCAAATAGCCAGAACAAAAGCATTTGAACTCTGCAAAATCCGAGTAAGAAGTTTGTCTCTGTTTTCGTGGTGGTCACCTCTAAGCTTTCCTGATAGTTGTGTTTCAAAAGCAGAAGAAGTTTCAGCAAATACACCTGTTGGGTTTTCAATATTGCATTGTGAATATTTTTTTTCCCTGTAGGAGTCTGTAAAATGTATGAAGAGCATCTGAAAAGAATGAATCCAAACAGTCCATCCATTACATATGATATCAGCCAGTTGTTTGACTTCATTGATGACTTGGCAGACCTCAGCTGTCTTGTGTAAGTTCGGTTGTACAAGTCCATTTTGGTGCCTTAGAGAAGTCAGCAGTCTTTCATGTAAACTCTTACATGTTTTATGTGAAACCTGGTAAGATGATGGTGTTTTTTACAATAACTGTGTTAGTACAGCAGCAGTATTGCAGCTGGAATGCCATGGTGATCACTCCAATTAACTGTATCAGAATCAAGTATTGCAGAAGAAAGCTTAGAAATTGACTGTTCCACTTGGATTTTAGTCACGTTGAAGCTCCCAGTATTTCAAATACTGAATTCCCACATTTTAATACAGTTCCATATTTTATTAATGCCAGAATCTATTTAAATTAGGGCTGTATCTACCTTTGTACAGCTGGTCCAATTCTTAAGGCAGCAGAATGAGCACAGAATTCCTTTCAGCTGAGGGCTGCACTAGTGGTACAGTAGAAGTCCATAGAAATGTATTGCAGCCAGTTGTTTATTTTGATCAAGATACAGCAAGATGGAAGATTCTGTATATCCTAATGAAGTGATTGAGGAGCAAAAGCTGATTGCTTGAGTGTTTAGTGAATATACTATGGCCAGTTCTCATCTGTGTATTGTAGTTATGGGTGACCAAAGGTGGCCTTATGTACTTTCCATTCTGACTGCACTGTGAAATCAAATGTTAAATTTCACTACTCAGAACATAACTTATCCTTGTAACTGAATCACTTGGTACATTCCATACCATAAATTTCAAGGCAATATTTTGATATGACAGTGGTATCAGCTTTGCAGAAATTCTGTAGGAATAAGGATACAAATCTCGTATTCAAATAACAGGAGACATAGTATTTGGCTTTCCAAGCTCAAAATTCAAGAAACTGTTTAAGCCAGTGTTTGGTGTGGACATTCCTGCAGCTGCTCTGCTGTGTCTGAAATCCCAGTGCAAGTGCTTGTGCAGCTGCACAGTGAACAGCCTTTGCCAGTTAATTCCAGGTTAAAGTAAAAAAAATTGATTTTTTAAAATACTGAGCATCAGATTGCTTTCCTTTGCATTCTGATGCATATACAGGATCTACATTACTGACAGTGACTTGTTACAAATGCCATTTGCCAAAGTTTTCAGCAGAGTAAATAAACCGTGATTGCAAATTCTGCAGGTGCTTTGTTCTTAGACATTCGGCCTGGTTTGATCTTCAGGTGTCATAGTCTGGCCTGATGCGGTTTGAAAGACAGTTTGTTTTAGTTTAGATAACAGCCTGGAGCTAGTTACTTGCTTTAGAAGGTAGCAACTGTTTTCTAGTACAGTCTTGTGCCTTTCTTAATTAGGCTTGTGAATTCAGACTTGTGCCAAGTTCTACTTCAGCTTATAGTTTTCCACCAGATGGCACATGTAGCACACAGTGTGCCAGACATGGCTTGTGGACATTCCTATACTGCTTGCTGTCTGGTCTCACGGTGTAACGCTATGAATGGATTGGAAATGGAATGGTGTGGAAATCTGTAACTTTTCCTGAAACTAACATTTCTTACGCTGCACTGGAACTACTACTTTATCAATATATACTGAAATTCTTTCTGTGGCCGTGAACCAGTCATGCTGTGGGTTAAATACCAAGGCTTTCTTAGAAATTGTATGCTTAAGGTTTGGGTTTTTTCCTTAGGTAAGAACTGTAAATTATTCAGGATGGAGTTAACTCTGGATTTTTACTTATCTTCTTACCAGTGACCATCTCACCCTTCTTATCTGATTAGAACTATGCATACCAAGATTTAAAGAATGACCAGGACTTCAGTAGTTCTTGAAGCATTCACTGAAATTCATCTTCATCAGAAGAACATTAATGACTAAGGGCAAAAGGAGGGTGTGAATCTACACAAATAACTTCACACAATTTACTTTCATTTTTTAGTCTAATTCTGCTTCAGTTTAAAAGTGTATTGAGTAACTGAGTTCTCTGGCCCTGGCAAGAAATCTTGCTAGTTGACTACTTTTATCTATGTCTGAGTAGTAAAGAGAACACATCTGTGCATTCTGATTTTCAGTTTGCTTTTTACAAAGTGTCCTTGTTATTAGATGCAGGCTTGTCATCACTGCCAACTGGCAAGAATTCTTTGTCATCCATCTACGAATCTACCTTTGCTCCTGGAAGACTGTGCTTTTATTCATTTTCTAAATCTTCCAAATGGAAGTTGAACACTTAAAACTCACTTGAAGTAGTGTTTGGCTCATTCAGATAGGTTAAATCATTTCCCTGTGGAACTATTCTTTTTCATTCTGAGCTCCAGAATATTAAGGTGCTCCAGGTGTTGTCTCCCAATTATATTCAGGAATTAAAACATGAACACTGTGATCCAGTCAGTCGGTAGTCCACAGAGCATCTTGTTTTATTTCAGGTTCTTAGTGATACACTGGGTTACTTTTTTAGGGAACAGGATAAATCTCTTTGATAAGTGGCAATTCCCATCTACATCTTACTTGTGTTCTGTACACAACTTCCTGCCTCATACACTTGAGGATGCTTAGTTGTTTGTGAAATTCTTCCTGTTCTACAGGACAGACGGATGTTACGTTCATGCTTTTTTTCCCCCCCCCCCTCTCTAGTTACCGTGCTGATACCCAGACGTACCAACCGTACAATAAAGACTGGATAAAGGAGAAGATCTACGTCCTCCTCCGCAGGCAGGCCCAGCAAGCAAGCAAATAATGTGGGCACCATCATGACATGGGTTTGGGGGAGGGGGCTTGGACAACAGGTGTGTACAGAGTGTAGTAGTGAACATTTTGTATTATAGTCATCCTGTTGCCATTTTTATAACTTTAGCCAGGACTGAATGTATTGTTAGAGATGCAAGGATTTTGTTGGATTTGACTGGGTTTTTTTCAGTGTAAATGGAGAAGAAAGTACAACATCTTCAGCAGAGTTTTGATTTGTTTTTTCCTCTGGTTAGCTAATGGTCCTACCTTGTTTGAACCCCAGGGGCTGTTCACATTGTACTTCACCACATTCACTGTATGTGCCCTTCTGTGGGGTTTCCAACATTTAGTTATGTCCTCGAGACAGTCTTAATGGGGAATAAAAAATTACCCTTTAGTTAAACTCGAGTGCTGGATTTTGTGGCTTTTACTAAACAACAAGTTAAATCTTTCTTGCCCGTTTACCAGAGATCAGGGCTTGAAAGGTTACATGGACTGAACCAACAGTTGTCTGCAGTACTACAGGATGGCTCAAATTGTGGCCTGCCAAGTTAACTTCTGTCCTATGCTGTCTTTCCTTGGAATCTTTGGTTAACATAGAAACCCCCTCACGCTCTAAACTTGATCTTTCTGCCAGGCATTTCTATTCAGGTAAGTGTGTCCTTTCTGGAATAGGTGACACTTAAGAGCAGGCTGAATGTATCACATCACAGTCCCCACAAATTAGGCCACTTGCACCCTTCCCCTGATAAGGGAATAGGCAAAGCAAGTTGTTTTGGTGGGAATCTGCCCTCATTGCATTTTCTCTTTACAAAGGATAAAGACTTAACTGTTTGCACACACTACAAAATTATATCTGCCCCTGGACATCTTGATTGCTGATGTCTTTGTAGTTTTGCTGTGCTAAAAGAGTTTGGATTGGAGGACACAGACCAAAAAATACAGCAGGCAGAAAAGGAAAGCAAGAGGAATCTGGAAAGCTGTCTCCAACTTGTCACTAACTTCAGAAACCCAGTAAAGCGGGTCATGAGCATTTGGAAACCAGTAACGTGCCAGCAGACATTCTGGCACCCAGGTCTGCTCCAGCAGACCAGGCGAAAAAGCAACCCTCAGTTTGCTTCTTGTCTCCTTTCAGTAAGCAGTGTGTTTAGGACTCTCTGGGTGCACCTGTCCTTAGAGGCATAAGGCAGCACTTCTAAGGGAGAGCAGACATTTGCCCGAGTTTAGCAACATTAAAAAAGGTTTGTCAGCAGCATTTTGCAAGTAAAGCCATAAATTGTGTGATCACAGGAAGCATGGCAGGGAAGAATCTGTCATCCCCTGCCTGCTTTGTCTGTGGCAGATTGGCACTTCCTGCCTAGCGAGTAGGTACCCACCTGCTACAGTGTGGGAGTAAACAATAAAATTTCTATTGGCTATTTCTGCAGGAGACTGGTACAGTATTGTAAAACACCTGAGCATGGAATTGACAGGGCCTCATGTGGTCTCTGGACTGCCAGGCCTGTGATTTCAGGGTGAGGCATGACCAGACCGAATCGACTTGTTTCTTGGCATGGCTGCTCACTAAGGAAATAGTAAGGTGATATTCTGTGAGGTGGCTGAGCCCATCGAACAGTTGGCTGCTGCCAAAAAGCGTAATGCTCCCACCACACTACAGACAGGAGATGCTGGGTGTTGTGGGGAAGGAGAGGGCAGGACAGCCAGTCAGCACCAACAGGCCAAGTAGCCAGTCAATTAAAAAAAACAACAAAAACACACCAAGAAAACAACCCAAACCTCACCTGAGGTCAAGATGGTAGATGCTGTTGCAAAAAACAGTAGATAAATTGTCACATAGAATCACTCAGGTTGGAAGAGACCCTTGGGATCATCAAGTCCAACCATCAGCCCTACTCTACAAATTCCTCTCCTACACCGTATCCCCCAACACCACATCTAAATGACTCTTAAACACACTCAGGGATGGGGACTCAACCCCCTCCCTGGGCAGCCTATTCCAGTGTCTGACCACCCTTTCTGTGAAAAATTCTTTCCTAATGTTCAGCCTAAACCTACCCTGTTGCAGCTTGAGGCCATTCCCTCTTGTTCTATCCCTAATTACCTGCGAAAAGAGACCAGCACCACCCTCTCTACAATGTCCTTTCAAGTAGTTGTAGGGAGTGATGAGGTCTCCCCTCAGCCTCCTCTTCCTCCAACAAAACAGTCCCAGCTCCTTCAATTGCTCTTCATAAGATTTATTCTCCAGGCCCTTCACCAGCTTTGTTGCCCTCCTCTGCACTCACTCCGGATATCTATATATACACACTTAAAGGATCACTTTTTATCTACATGCTCCTGCCAGTCAGTAACACCCTGGGCCAGGGGGAGAGCACCTGATGCTATTCTATCCCAGAATCACAGAACTGAGGGTTTGGAAGGGACCTTCTATCACTTCCTTTAATTAATCCTATGTCACAAGCCAAAAGTCTTGCAGCCAGTTCAAGGAGCTCGGTCTGATGTAACCCCACTAGGATTAGCATTTGAGTCATGTAACTCCCCAGTAACAATGGGAATGCTCTTAGGGGAATCTCACTCTGCAGCCTCCATCAGTGTGCTGAAGAGGACTGGGAAAAAAGCAAGCAAAATTGAGTTTGTATCCCTGCTTTGAGGGTGAAACAAACCAGACAGTCAAAATGCTTGTCTACAGTTTCTTCCAGCATCACAATCTTTTAAAAATAGACTGAAATTATGACATCCATCACAGCACATCATAAGCACAGCGGGGAAGTAGCACCCCCATCATTTTATCAGCCTGTTCTCCTGTTTAACACGGTCTCATACAGCAGGGAGAAGGAGAGCGCAGATAGCAGAGACCACCATGTTGTCTTTGTTAGTGCCCCAGCTACACACTCCAGAAGAAAAATTGCTTACAGCAAGAGGAGACTTCACCACTCGGGAATGTTAAGTTGGAAGAACCATCAGAGTTTTCACTTGCATTAGGAAGAGGAAAGAGAGTTGCTGGTTGTGATCTCCTTGCCACGTGCCAAGCAAAGAGCTAGTTTGTCATGCACTGGAAGCTCCTTAAGATGACTTAAGGACTCCCTCAGAGGGAGGAGGGGATGCGCCACCCACTTTGCTTTTAGAGCACAGAAACAGTTATGTGCCTTTGCAATTCCTGCTGAGGAACAGACTGATTGTACTGGAAACTCAAACGATCCATCAAGAGAACTAATAAACAGTAGAAAAAACCCAAGGGTAGCTGGATTACAAGTACAAAATAATTTCAAGCTCCTGTTTTTCAACTACTGTGAAACTGCTAAGCGTCTGCTAGACTCTGGAGAGCATTAAAACAAATAAATTATAAATTTTCTGGTTTCCCATTATCATTGATTTGTTGGGCAGGGAGTATTTGGGGGAGCAGGGAGCACAATTTAGGAGTTCTCCAGCAGGAGACAGTTTGTGGCTGAGATTCCCAGCTACACAGAAACTGCAAGAGTAAATCCATTGAAATAGAAAATTACTTTAAAGCTCTGCCGTAACAGCCAATTCTCTCAGGTTTTCTACCCAGAGTGTCTTGTCTGCTATAACCTTACTTAGGGTTGGCCGAATACAACGTTCCATTCACTGAAATAGTGGGGGAATGAGTTTGCCCCTGAGCTAGACTGAAGGGTACAAGGCAGCTGCCACTTCTGACCCATTAATAAATGGGTCATCCTCACGGTGTCTGAAAAGGACGACAGTTAAATTAAGACCCATTGGGATTTGTTACAAGGAAACATATACTAGCAATTAGTTTTCTCATCACAGTAATCTAACTCTGCTTGTATGAACAGTTTATCTGGATGAGGTTTGGGCATGGCTCCAATTCATAGGTTTTAACCTTACTATTTGTGCTGAGTTTGCACCTGATGTGCAAGTGGAGCTTACAGGCTGCGTACCACGGCTCAGCACCGTCCCTGGCAGAGCATGAGCAAGGGTTTGATATTTATTTTGTGCTCACCCCTGCGGTGCCTCTGTAATCCTTCCAGCCAGCAGCTGTTACTACCTACTGTCGTCTTAGCATCAGCCACGGGTGACATGGCCACAGCTTCTGGAAGCCCGTGTAGCTACTGCGTGCCTTGCATTTGTGCCATGGAAGTCAGCAAGCCCAGGAGAAGAGAAAAATTGGGCTGTGCTCTCATGAGGCTGCGTTTGTGGACTCTGCTGCTGGCTAAGTATGAAGCTTCGCATGGCCCAGGTCGCTAACGCACCAGTGCTTCCACCTCAAGGTTCTAATTCCCGGTCAGGCAGCTTCTGTATTACTCCAGTGACTGTGCAGGCTCCCAAGTTTAAACTTTTTACTTTTCCAAAGGATGGGGTTTCACACACACCCCAACACAAACCTGTTGCCCTGAGAAGGTTGGGGAATATCCATCCTGGGAGTTACTCAAGACCTGACTGGACACAGCCCTGAGCAATCGGATCTGGTTATACCCACTCAGAGCAGGATTTGATTAGATGACTTATGGAGCTTTCTTCCAACCTAAATTATCCATCGGTTGGATATGCTATTGGATTCACTACTGAAACAACCTACGTAATGAAAAAAGGGAAACCCTAAGCTTTGAGTACCTACTCCGACCAGTTTCATGCAGGCATTTGAGCTCAGCATTCTCCAGGCCACCCGAGACATTGCTAGCAGGGTAGCCAGGAGTCCTGAGCCAGTCTGCGTGATACAACAGTAGCGTTCACTGGGCCAGAGAAAGGGCAACTAATCCCTAGTGATAAAGACAGGGTGCAGATTAGTCAGATTTGGTCTTGTTCTGGTGTTCTCTTTGAATGAAAGAGGATTCACGTGGGACATTTAGAATAACACCTCGTTGTAGAGGTTCAGTCCTGCAAGGTCTTCACTCCTGCCACCCAGATGCCCCTCTGCGCTGCCGCCCCCCCCCATACACTCACAGACCACACAAGACTTTCCAACCTTCAATGAGTTAAAAAAAATAAAATAAATCTGTATTAGAGATAAAAGGCCTCAGAAATCTGTGATGCACAGATAGGGAAAACTCAAGGACATTGTGAAATACCAGGGGTAGGCAAGAAACAGGCCATGTGTGACAATGGAGAGAAAAGCAACCACACCTGTGCCCTTGCCTCCATCCCAACAGACCCTGCTAATCCCATTGGGAGGCAAAGGCATCCTCATGCAGCATCCAGAAATGTACTTACAGGGGAAAGAGGAAAGTCAGTGCTGCTAGGACTAGAAATAAACCTTGCTCTGCATTTCATTTTTAGTTACACCAACTCTCAGGTTCTGAGCAGAAAGGAAAGGGCAGAAGAAATCTCTTATCTCTCAATACAATAGTTCTTAGCTTGTACATCTATTCCACTGTAACACTGGAGTGTAGCAGAAGCACTAAGACATTACCAGAGTGCAGCAAACAGAGTCAGCATTCAAGTCTTCTCTTTGAAGTACACTTCTCAAATCTAAAAAACTGTTTCTTCTCCACCCCATGACCACCAGAAGTTTAGCCAGTGCCAAAGTAACACAGCTTTCCTTGCCTGGCTCGTAATGCCGTTCCAAAACACACTTCTTGGCTCATGAATATCCTTCTAGATTATGGGCCAAGTGAGTTTAACTTCAATTTCTATCCACTTTTTTGCTAGCAGCATCTTTTTGTCTTCTTTCTCCAAGTACTTCTCCCCCCACATTCCAGGAAGGGCAATCATTTCCCATCTCAGTTTTGACAAATTAGTGACATGCAATTTGTAGTTTCTCCTCATATAAGAAGTAGCTTTGTCTCCTGCTCACCCTGGCAGTTTTCTGCATCTTTTCCTGTCTAAGTTTGTCCTCAATTGAGCATGATTAACATTCTGAATACCTGCAGCTCTAAATTATATTTACCAATCTTTCATACTATGGTAACGACATCTCTTTAGTCTTAACCAAGAATGAATCATTTAATACCTCCTAAAATGACAGGCATTGGGTTTGTGTTTACAACACACTTAATTGCTCAGTGATCACTCAGTGCACCCTGTATTCCTTTCCTCTATCATTTCCAAATAAAAGCACTCCTTATTCATATAAAAATGGAACAACTTCAGCTAGAAAGCTTGAGAAAACGACATGTGAGAATAACTAAGCAGTGAATCTTAATGAAGACACTCACCTGGGATATTCCAGGGGACTCAAAGTGCCTGTTTGAAGCAACTAGACCAGGAGCCACATTAACCACAAAACTGTGTTGTTCTGTTTCTTAGCAGAAACACATCCAAATCAGGTCAGCCATAGCTCCAGGAAGTACTTCCCTTATGAAAATCCCAAGGAAAAATAGGTGCCTCCCTCCATCTTGTAATTAATGGACTAATCATCTTGTTAGCACATTGCATAACCTTGGCAGCTCTCTGCTCACGATTCTTGCTTCTGTCTGTCTTCTCAGCCCTAATCATGCCTAACTAGCAGAAGCCTGGGCATCTCATTTAGAGCCCCAGATTCCTCTGGGTGGGAGGGAACAGCAGCCAGCAGAATTTTTATCAACCTCCTCTTGCCCCCCGCAAGACATCTCAAATAAAACAGTTTTGGCTCCATAAACTGGAGTTCTCCATTTAAACTGTTTCTGTAGAAAACTCACAGCTACCTCCAGGCATGCTGTCTACAAATCTAGTTGCAGGGAGAACGGAGGTCCAGCCTCAAAGGCGTTCGACATGTAATTCAGATGATTGAAAAAACTACCCAGGAGACTCGCCCAGGCTCCCTTCCAGCTCTTGGAATAATCTAACGGTGAAAGGCTGGTCCTAGCCCCGTACCAGCTGACACAGCTTCATGCTGAGTTCCTTGATCCAAGCCCCCCTTTCCCTCCCTCACACATGCGTTGACTTAACTGGTATCTTTTGCTTTACTTTCTCCATCACATGCTGCCACTCACCCTAACTAGCAAGAAGTAGTACTAATTAGTTAACACAGAAGATCCTCTAAGAATTGATACACACTTCTCTTCCTACTTACTTAGACAAGGCCTGCAAAGAGAAATCTATCAATGGTGGTTAAATGTAAGGATGCCATTCCTGACTCAGGACATCAATACATTGGAAGTTACTGGGGAGCCTGAGAGCATTTTGGGAGAGCAGCACCATGCAATTACCCTGTTCTTATGTTTTTTTCCCCAAGATGCTTGGTTTGGGTTATGGACAGAAAAAATCTAATGGACTATGTAGCACTTTGATCGGATGCACTTAAGTGCTCTATGTTAGGGTTATTTTATTGAGGGTTTGGGTTTGGTTTTTTCCTACTTGACTTATGTTTTCCACGGGTGTTTTGCAGGGAAGTTCAAAGTGTCTATGCACACCTAAGGTAGATAAGGAGGTGCAATAGGCAGCATCTTTCTCCATTGTGTATCTTCCTCATTGTTTCCATTAGTTTGGTATTTTGGCCATGGTTTCACAGGAATGAAAGGACTGGAGATGATGTAACTCGAGCTGATAGAGTTACTGTTTAGGAGCTGTTTACTGATGGGCTTCATGAAGACCTAGAAAACACTTGTCCCAGAATGCAGGTTGTACTAAAAATTAGTTGAAATATCTACTTCAGGGCACTGAGAGATTTTTAAAGTGATTCTTAACGTGGCAGATGATAACTTTTTTTTTTTGTAAACTTAAATGCAATGAAGAACACTGAGTTTGCCACATCCATGTTTTTTTGAAGTCTAATGCTTCAGCACTCTTGCAATTACTTCTCCAGATGAGTTCTGGGGGCCTTGGCAATTGCTTGCTGCTGCTATTTTGATCCTATGCCCTAGGAGTATAAATTCAGTTATAGAACTCCATCTGAGTCCACTTAATGAACTACATGAATCAGAGCCCTGCAATAAAACCCAATTAGAAATGAGAACATGGAGAATATTGATCCCCTTAAAACCTTTTACAGCTTTTGGGATCTGCTTGGTCACTCATTGCTACACCAGGCACCAAGCCTTTCCTGCCTTTCACTTCCATCAGTTGGAAGCTGGGATTGTGGTCAGGTTAAGATGTGATTGAACAGATCAGCTGCTGGGGGCCCTGAGGTATGAGGAAGAGCCCCCAAATAACCCTTCTCACACATGCTCTCAGTCCTCTGGGTCAGGTTTTATTACTCTCAGATTCAGAGGAAATTTCTACAGCGGCAGTTACTTCACTGAGTAACACCAAAAAAAACCCTTTGAGATTTTGTAATCTGTTTTACTAATGGATATGGTGTCTGGAGGCTCTGAGTTCACAGAGGTCTTAGGTGATATAGCATTACCATGAACAACACACCCATGAAAGGGGCCCATGAACTCCACTAATTCAAGACCTTCAACCTTGTGTGCAGTATATTACAGGATAAAGAACCCCTCTGGTAATGAAGCACATGTTATTAAAATAAAACATTTGAATAAGAACTTTGAGAAGTGTGCATTAAGATGGATGAATGGCATCCTAGCCAAAATATATGGCTCAAATTCAGGTGATTCCAGACTCTTTTCCAGGCTGTAGCCCAGGTGATGTACAGTGTCCAGAAGCCCAGATCTCAAGAGTGTAGGTGGGATTTTAACTGTTAGATCTCACACCAAAATCCAAAAAGCCTCTATTCAGCTGTTATCCAAAGCTGGATTCACCTCAAATACGTACATCTCAGTCTTTGCAATTCAGGATCTGCTCCGACACCTACCTAGAAGCACTTTAGTCTCAATTGCATTCAGACCATCTCTATGAGCAAGTACTCTGGGAACTCATAAACAAGGTGTTCCTCCATTTCCCTTGATTTGGTAAGCCTTCCCAGAGCACAGCCATTGCAAATAAACACCAAGATAAAAGAACAGTCACTGCTTTCTCTATTTCACCAAGATGTATAGGCTTGCCTGCGGCTGGCAGGAGGGATTAGGGAGCAAAACATTAAATCTTATGGTGAGGCCCTTTGAAATCCTTCGTACAGAATATCTGAGGATGACCTGCACCAGAGGGAAAGTAATTACAGTTTTCTAGCAGCAGCTGGGGCATTTGCATGGCAGGAAAGTCCTGCATTCCAGGCACTGCTCCAAAAGTTATTTATGAACTTGAAATTAAATGGTTACAGAATCAAAATGCAAAGTAATTCCTGAAGCAATCTTGGGCTCCCAGCCTTGCTCCAGTGACACAACGCTCTTGAACCACTAGGCTACAACCACACATCCTCCGTCCAAATTAAGCTTTATTATCATGTGCGGCGTGAAGTAGAGCAGCTTCAGCAGGCAGAGCTAAGAAAGCCTCCACCTTGAGCAACCCCAAGAGAATCTGTTCCTTCATTAGCATATATAGAATGATTCCCGGCAGCCACATGAGGTGCAGCGAGCAGACTCCATCCATGGATTTCCCCCAGCAGGAGGCTCCTCTTGCTGTGGGAAAGCTGCTACAGGAGCCCTACGGCAGCCCCTGGGGTTCATAGTTCAGCCTGTGCTAAAAATGTTCCTAGACAAAGGGGCTATGTCCATGCTGGTGGCAGCTGCTAGCCCTGCCAGGGGCTCCTGGATGCTACAAGCAGCCACCAGTGACCCAGCTGTGTTCTCTTCTGACCTGGGAAAGAGGAGCTGCAAAGATAGGTTAAAGCCAGCTTCTCTAGCACCCTTCCCCTCACAAACTCAGTGCTAAACTCATCTCTGATTTGGGGACCCAGCTTAGGCTGACACCAAGTTGGTGTTGTGCACTGACACTAATTATTTTTAATAAGATCAAAATGGAGCTGGGGTGGGGAGGGCAGAATTTTGCGAAAATTCAGACCCTTTCACTCTCAGGACAAAGGATTTGTGCTCAGGAGGCTTCCCCAAACTCTTCAGCATAAGCTCAGCACTTGCAGACACTGCTTGACAAACTGCTGCCAAAAAAGTTTAAACAGAAGTGATATGTGACACGTTAAATATTGCTAATGAGCATCAGGTGTTTGCAGGGAAAATGGCTCCTCGGCTTAGATATGGTAATTATTTTTAAGATCTATTTAGCATTTAGATTGCTTAGGGGGGGAAAGAGCTTGGAGCAGTTGATTGCCTTGAAAAATGCTCTGGTATTAAGTGGATCTCTTTGAACGTTGCTTTCATCTACTCAGACAGAAAGCAAAGGTGACACTTCAGCTTGGGATAATTAGGACTTTGACATCATTTTATTGTCCTTGTCCACAGCATTAAAACCATAGCCTCTAGTTAAAAAAAACACACACAACAAATCTCACACAACAAAGTTTAAGGCAGTTAATATACAAATGATTAAATGTGTAGCGCTGAAATCTTGAGAGGAGCCGAGAACCAGCCTGAACATTTGCTCTCAGTAAAGCATAAGGCTGTGCTTTGGTGTGCTTGTAAACTTAGCTATATCTGTCACATTTTTAATGCCCGTTTTCATCAACAATTCTTACAGCTGCAGCATCATCAGCTTTCAGAGGCTGAGCAATTGAGACTAAACAAAACTCTTGGAGGTGAAGGCTCCCGTGAAAATCCCAGATATGGCAGGAGGTAAGAGCCAAGGACTGAACTCTCTAGTGGCAGCTGAGTACCTCAGCCACAGCTAGGCTGCACTGTGCCAGCCTGTGCCAGTAAGCTTGACCTAGAGGACACTTTATAATTGTTCAGGGCTGGCCAAAATGAGAAAGCAGCCTTCAAGCCTAATACACCACGCTGAGCAAATCCAGCGATTTGGAATAAAGACTCTGCTGTAATTCACTGAGAAATTACCTAGAAAAACAACTTCTGCCTCAAGGAGGTCCCTCCATGTTGCTGAAATGCCATTTACATGACTCCTGCCCTGCAGCATGTTCAGCAGCAGAAGCAGTCCAGTTGATATTACAGAGCCTACCAGGTCAAGCCTTCATCTACACAGCAGCTGTCATTAAGTTGATTTTAATGGGGAGAAGTATAAATGTATTGAGCAGTTCTGCAGATGAACAGCCTGAGGTAGGCAGGGTGTGTTTCAAAGAGGAAGAGAGGTGAAGCTGGGCACCAAGGGAGAATCTGTACAGAGCATCCCATGAGCAGTACAGGTACTGAAGGCAGACCCACTGCAAGCATTACCTATATCTCTCTCCTTCCTTGTAGCCATTTCAGGATCTAAATATTATATTACTGGTTGGCCGTTGCTGAAGAAAAAACAAACAGGATAACCACCAAGCTTCCCTTTAACCCTCAGCTTTTCTGCCACCCTGTCCCTCACAAACTAAGTGCTAAGCTCATCTCTGATTTGGGGACCCAGCTCAGGCTGATGCCAGGTTGGTGTCGTGCAGTGACACTATTTATTTTTTTTAATAAAATCAAAATGATGCTCGGAGAGGGGAAAAAGGGAAGGGCTGCCTTGGGCCAGCGCTGTATTGCTGCTTCTGCCACAAAGCCAGAGATTGGTGACTGGCAGCATTCTCCCACCCACTCACATTTCTTAAAGCCAACAGTAATAAAACGCACAATCAGAAATGTAACCCAAGCAAGAACCATGATTTAGACTGAGTCCATTTCCCAAATCTGAGAAGCACATGCACCAATGAGTAACTCTTGCAGGAAACACCAGTAACAAAAATGGTTCCTCTTTGCCATGGAGAGTGCTTTTCTAAGGTGGCTGAATCAAAGCTCACTTCCTGTGGAGTTCAGATGGAACCATTCCTAGTCTGGAGAAGGGAAAGGAGTACTGGGAGCCGATATGACTGCTCTGCAGTCACTGACGATCATAGCTGACAACAAAACACATTATTTTTGCTCTGTCCCTTGCTAAGATGAGGCAAACCTCAGAATTAACTGTCCCTGTTATGTGTTCTCCACTGAATTTCCAGCTGTAGCACTGGTAGCTCTTGTGTTTATTTTAAAAGGGAAGGAATCACTGGGATGAGGGGTAGAAAAGATCTTCTAGTTCAGACCTGAATAGCTGTGGACTGTCTGATCCTCATGAGAGAAACAAGGCTCTGGAGACGTGTTTCAGAGATAGCCAAGGCAAGAAGCAGATAAGGGTGCAACTGGGTCCAACACCTGCGCTGGGACATCAGCCTCAGCGCATGCCAGTGCCCCACTTTCTCTTGCAGACTGAGATACTGATACCCTCTTACCAGCACAGCCCCACTGCTGGCTGCGTAACATCCCTCCAGTGGGAGCCAGGCTTGAAGGTCACAGCCTGAGCACTGTTCTTCCAATTCCTGCTGGCTGCCCAGCACAGGCCAAGCTGTCCCTTGAAACAGAAGGGTCTGTGTTGTCCTCAGAGCCTAACCCACAGTTGTCTTATCCTATTGGGAGGACTGGGGAACAAGATGTTTCGCTGGGTAAAGAAATTCACACAAACTCTGGCAAAATGCAAAAAGATGTCACCTCTTCAAATAAGTTATTTTCTCTACTTTGTATATGCAGCTGTTCCACTTCTTTGGAATCTTTGAGGTCACTTCCAAAACACAGGTATACTGCAGGACCAGTTCTGCTGCTCAAGGGAAGCCAGTGGCAGTCTATTGGTTAAAACTAACAATGAATCAGGAGACCTCATGGCAGCCCAGCAGGTATGTGATATGACATGCCAGGGCACAGAGGGATCTCCAGAGCTGAGGTGAAGCCTGTGAGAGCTCATGACCACCCCATGAGCCAGCAGTCACCACACTTACAAGGAGCTCAAGCAGCTACAGAGAAGGTGATCCTGAGAGCCACACATCAATTGATACCAAGATGGGGAGAAGGCAAAGCAAGTCTTGGCTCCGACCACAAAATCCAGGGAAAAGAGCCCTTGGAAAAAGAAAGTTGAGACAAGTGCAGAGGGACCCATAGGTGGCTTTTTGTGACCCCATTTTTTTTTCAGTTCATCCTCCTGAATTTGAGCATCCCCTTTGGCACCAGCCAGCTCATCACCCAGCACCACTGCTGTTGTTATTGCTGAGCTCAGCCCCAGTGCAAGCAGTGGTAACAGCACTGCTGTATTAGTTTCCATGGAAATCAAAACCATAGAACTGGTTTCCATCTAAGTAACATTAAAACACAATTTTGTCCCAAGTGGATTATTTTGTTATCTTTTATCTCATTCTTCTTTTTGCACCATGCAGTTCAGATGAAGAGGGATTTGGTTTAATGACTCAGATTTCTAAAGCACAAGTTTCATCGATATGTCAAGCAGAAGCTGCTCTTTCCATTTGGATAGAAAGTCCCCCAAAGACAGTCTTGGCAGGTCTGAACACTTACCCAGTGTCATTTCCAGCAGAGAAGTACTACCTTGTTCTGGCCTGTTTTGAATCACCAGTCAGTCACAGGTGAGATTTAAGCAGTGTTTCTCAAACAGATGCAGATCAGTTCCCTCGGCTCCCTCCAGTACCCAGCCTCCCACCGCCCAGCGACACCTTTGCAACACACTGCGGCAGAAAAACACCTTTGCACAGCACCTTATGGAAACAAAGCCCTAGAAACGTGGATGGCAGCTGCTCCACCTCGCTCCCAAGCTGGCAGAGAGGCAGCGGGGCAATGCCTCCTGGCCACACATGGGCATGGAGTTGTCCACAGGAGAAGCGGAGCCAGAAGCACAGCACGCTGCAAACACCACATTTATTTTCACAGGGCAGTGCAGCGCTGATGTTTTTGCTACCATAGCAGCAGAAAAAAACACACCAAAACCAAGTTCTGTTGCAGGTAGATCTAAACATCTAATTCCAACATTTGCAGTTCTCTGGGACTTCTTTGCTTCTGTTCAAACTGCTCACAAGTCACCAGAAAGGTATGAATTTTCAACCCCCTAAGAGGGAGGGATACAGGAGCTCTTCAGCTGCTTTGGCCAAACAGTAGAAGATGAAAGAGGAAGGATGCAAGAAGTGTATTCAGATGCTTCCCTGAAGGAAAAGCAGCAGTCAGGTTTCCAGGTTCTTCTGCCATTGGTATTTACTTCTAAAGTGCTGGAGAAGTCCAGTTAGAGGGACATAAGTATCCACTTCATCGCTGCCTGCAGCCCAACAGCAGAGGGTTTTAAGAAGGAAGACACACTCAGGTAAGGCCTTTGTATCAAGTACATCCCTTTTAACAGGCTGCAGAAAAAGGAGATCTCTTAGCACCTAACTTTCTTACTGAATATAGCCTGGAGAACATCTCTGTTTCTAAGAAAATCTGCTTTGTGAGTGCTAAAATGAACTATATGAGAATTAAAAAACAAACAAACAAAACCAACAACAACATATAAAAACCCCCCAAAATCACAAAAATCCAAACAACACTTGATTTGCCTTTTGACACAAAGCATTTACCAAATTTGACCCAAATTCATCACCCCTGTGGATGCGGTGCTGCTATGTTTTTAACTTTCTGCAGAGAAATTAATTCCCTATAACTTTATCATTTTCCCCATAACTTGGTTCGAGTCCCCTTTGATGCAACTGTTTCTACTCCAAACTCTTCTCTACCTCATTTGTGCCAGATCACTGCACACCCGACCCTATCCTCCTCAGAGGGGAAACCATCCCTCTCTCATTTTTCCTCCCACCTCCCATCTGGCTCTAGAGAAGATCAATATTTCATCTTCCCAGACAGGACTAATTAAAGTCTTCCTAGCCATCATTACAGCCTGAGAATCTCCTGGTTTCTATGGCACTAGGGCTGTCATCACTTGGGGGGGTGCATGGCAGGACCCCAGGGACACAGCCCACCTGATGTCCTGCTACAGAAGCAGCACCAAGAGAGAGAGCCCCAACTCTTTCAATTTTTATCAAGTTCCCACAGTACCGAAACACCAGATAATTCACCAGGCAGCACAGGGAAGCACTGGTTTCCCTGACACCAGCTAACTTCCAGCACACCTCCACTCGCCTTCCTTAGAGGGAGGTTCTGGCACAGCTGCTTTTCTGATCCTAGTTTGAAAAAGCCTCTGTAGGTGAAGTAGCAGGCAGTTAAGCCCTGATTTTAAACTCAAAGCCTCCAAATTGACATTGCTGGCTGGGATTTATTTATTTTTTTTTAATAAAGTGAGATTAGAAGGTTTACCAGCTTACTCAGGGAATCACAGTATTTGAGGCTCAGCAATGCACACAGTCAGGAGGCATCTGTGGGTGGTGATGCTTCCCTGCCCTCAAGCCAGAGACAGAAGACCTTTAGGAGGCTCAGTAAGGAAGAGGCAGGCTGACAGCCTGAGGAAAAGATCAGGAGGGGAGTTACAGGAAGAATTAGTTGCCCCCCACCCCCAGCTATTTCTTTCAGCATGTAAAAGGCAGTCCATTAACTGCTCTTAACTTCTGCCAGAAAGGACATTTTGCTACTTAGCCAGTTGAGAAAGGCTTCTTCAGCCACATTCAACTGATTCAGTGATAGGCCATTGTACCCTAGAAATGTCTCTGCCAGCCCCTGTAGCATCTTTCTAGAAGCAAACCCAGAACCCATGCGAAGAACTGGGGTCTGTATGTCTGGGGGGACAAACGCAGTAAGAGACAGAGGCAGGGACCAGGCAAGAAAGGATGGAAGCTCTTTTCTGACAGGAAGTGAAGGGGAACAATAACAGGCTGAAACACTTGTTTCAAAGTAGTTTTTATTCTAGGCATTAAACAGATTCTGGCACATGCTTTCTTCAAGAAAAGGGAAAACAAATCTGGGCTCCACATAAATTACATCTGGCAAAGTGCAACTTGCAAGTGAGTAGGGAAAATAAACGTTTTGAAATTGATTTCTGTACAACAGTAGTTTCAGCTCCTCTTAAATAAACCCCCCTTGGTTCACAGCACACAAAATTACATTGGATGATCTGATACAATAACAGCTTTCTTAAAAGGTATCACCAATGCAAATGCTCTGTACTGACAGTCTAGGGGGCTGCTTTAAGTAAACAGGAAAAATAGGACAAGCAGCTGCTTGTTCTGACTGTTGAAGAAAGAAATCACCAGGCCAAACTTGAGAGCTCAGTCAGTTTGCTTTCACAAACCTCACTGGAGTCCTGTTCCAAAACATGGCACTGCATGGCCCTTGGGGGGAAAAAGCACAGATAACATAATTCCTCCTTCCATTCAGTGCAAGGGAAATGGAAAGTGTACTACTGAGTTTGGAGAAGACTTTGTTTGCTCTGAGGAGAAGTTTAGTTTGCCCCCACTTGAAAGCAGCCTTTTGTAATGCACCTCCTTTTCAGAAATTGCTAAACCAATGGCTTCCAGAAGATGATGTGAGGGGACTGTCTGCATTGGTCAGACAGGAGAGTGCTTTAGCTGACAGTCAGGTGTGACAGTGGGGAAGGGAGGTGACCTCAGGAGAGTCCAAAACCAGGTAGTGTAAGTGCTCTGGTAGTCCCTAACTCCAGGGATAATTTATTGACAGCTAGCATACACCCACCTTTTCCCTTTTCTCCTCCAGGCTGGGGCACCTGAAGAAGGAGGGTGTCTATTCTTCAAGCTTGCCCAGCTCACAGCCCCATATGGGCACCAGTTCACACTCTGCCAGGTGGTGAGCAGCAGGAAGAGAGGCACAAATCAACACAGCTAATCCAGGTACCTCTGCTCCAGGAGCAGTCAATGACTTCCAGCATTGGAGCCAAGCACAAAGTCAAGGGCAGTAGCCAGTGGGCTGACAAGAACCCTTCCAACCAGGGCTGGTCCACAGCTTGAGACTGTATGTAAGCAGGGCTCCTGTGGTCTGCAGCAGTCAAGAGAAATCGTCTGTAGAGGAGCTGGGTCCTAGTCTAGTATGGTTATGAAGAAGGAACTGCAAGAAAGCTGCACACGCACAGTGGGAGCAAGAAGGAAGGAAGGAAGCAGTACCTGGTGGAGGAGTGAACACGCTGTTAGCTGCAACCCTTACACTGGAGAGTGAAATGGGGGAGCTCAGATGGTCCACTTAGGATGCATTTTGATGAAAATCCGTAATCCTTTAGCACTTCACTGTACACAGGGCTTAGTACAGTACCTGCTCAATGGCCTTTTGTCTCTCTTTGCATCAACTCTTTTCAAGCCAGGTATGTGAGAACTTGACCATTCCTGTCTCCTACTGCCTAATGATGATGTTCTGGAAATAGCACCTCCTGCATATTCTTGTTTAAAAAAAGCAATTCCCAGTAGGATGGCATCTCTCCCGTCCCTAACAGGCCTGCCTGCCCTGCCCTCTTTCTGTTCCTAGGCTATATTCTCTCCTTCTCTGCTCTTTCCTGGCCCTGGTGGTTCAGGCCCAAAGCATCTCTACACAGGGAAAGAGAAATCTCTGCAGAGTCAATGCCCCTGTTCACACTCAGAAGTGTGGCTGCACCCTGCCATAAGCTTGGCACCAAAGGGAACTCTTCAGTTTTCACAGTGCAGGCAGGTCATTTATCTAATCAGTGTTGAGATGGTGAGCTGAAGTCAAAGCAAAGGGGAAAACAGGAAAAGAGCTCCTGCCACTTGGCTGGTTTATTTTTTTAAATAAAAGATCCAAAACCAGAAGACAAACTGTCCAGTTTTCACACAAGCACTTTTGAACACATGCAACATATGAAGAACAGTTATCTGTTCTTTTGTCAACTGTTTGGGCTAATACCAAAGTAGGAGAAAAAATTAAAAAGGGATACAAGCATGATGAAAAGCAGCCAGCTGTTCAGAATCCAAATGAACATCATGTTTCTTTTACATCAGATCAGAAAGGATCCAGGCAAGCAATTGCTTACTGAAGGTGGCCCCACCATCTGGTTCCCCTACCAGGCTCTTGGAGAGGAGGGCTGGTTTACAAAACCTAGTTCCAAGAGGGAAATTTAACAGATCTAGCAGGAAAAGGTAATGTTGTGGGGATTTTCTAGCAGAAGGGAAGCATTTGTTTGTGGGGCAATTTCAGCTTCGCCAACTAACCTCTCCAAGGTGCCCACTGGGAGGAGAGCTAGACATCACAAGTGGAGCAGCCCCAAGCCTTTTTGCCTCCTCTTTCTGAGAGGGGGGAAAGCAATAGACAGAGGAACTGGGTGACCTGTCATGCTGGGCTGTGTTCACAAGGGCCATGCGGAGCCGGAAAGCCAGCAGGAGGGCTGTGCTCCTACTCAGCCAGCAGCTGGAAACCTGTGATGAGCTAGGGGTTGTCCCCTTCTGCCTCTCACAGCAGGGAACTGGGTGGACTCATGGCACAGGCCCGAGGCAAGTGCAGTGGCACTGTCAGTGTGCTCTGTGGGGCAGCAGCTCTGTGGATTGCCTTCAGTGTGGGGTGCAGCAGGGGGTAGCACCAGGAAGAGCAGCCAGAGAACAGGGCCAGCTTCCCTGACATCCCATGTCTCTGAAGAGCTCTGTAAGAGCGTGGTACCCTGAGCCCAGGTCCAGCTGGGCTGCCTGTGGGCTTGGATCACCGATGGAGGTAGGGCTGGCCTTCCACCCTTTAAAAAATGGAATTAAGAATTCAAGAGGGAATAGTCTCCAAAACAATCCCTGGTTATGCTGGTAAAACAGATTGTCCCATTTCCAGCTCTCTTGTCAGCATTGTGCTCCATTTCTCAACCTCAGCGCATTTGGCTGTAGGGGAGCTTCTGCAGGCAGAGGAAGGAATGGGCCCACCACAAAGAGGTTACAAACCTGCCCCCCAGGTCTACTAGTTCCTTCCTGGCCCCTCCACTCATCGTGACGACCCTTCTGCTGGCCAGTTCTCACTGAGAGACATGCATACATAAATGATGCATGATGTTAAACTGAAATGTCAGGGAAGCCAAAGAGTTACCAATGTTTGTATAAGTACTGTGTAAGCTGTTGGACTGGAGGTCATGGACTCTGGATATGGAGCAAGGAATGGATGGGGAGAGCTGCAAGGCAGTTCTGGTCACTCCGTGTATTGGGCTGGGTCCTCCCTCCTTTCTGGGTGCAGCTGTGCACAGACATCAGCTACAAAGGAGAACTTAGAACAGACAGGAAAATTTCAACAATTCTCCTCATCCCTCTCTCACCCCCAGCTTCTTTTCTGAAAAGCTTAAAAACACCAAGTGCTCAGCTGAAATGGTGGCTTGCAGATGGGCACAATGAAAACATTTAGGGTCAGACATACAAAACCGTTCCTCCCTTCCCAATCCCCTTCTGTTCCCAAAGTCTCATGCACAAAGAAACAAGGAGATCCCTGTGCTACCATCATGTTGCTTGTAGCAGCTCCCACTGTTGGCCAGGTGCATCTGCTTGGCAAGGGTTGGTCACCACTCTCCCAGTCTGGTTTTCTAGGCAGAGACCGCTGACAAAGTGCTGAATGAAACTGCCTTTCATCTTCCACTTCTGTGAGAAGACAAAGAAGAAACATGCTGTTACTTCAATTTCACCACAGCACTGTGAACTGTGCCTCCAAGTTGGAGGAGAAAGGTTGAGCATAAATCTCAAGTAAACGTGGGGAGACTGAAAATCTGGGTATGGGCAGCATTGCCAAAGCACTGGTTTCCTGTTTTAATGATACCTGGAGATTGTGTTTATCTGAATATAGGGCTAGATATTCAAAAGTATCTAGAAGGCAAACAATGTAAAAATAAACAAGTGACATTTTCAAAAGTATATAATATTAACAATTTCCCTGACATTCTTTGTCCTGCATCTCTCAGCATCCAGATACCTGTCAAGATCTGAAACCTTTCTATGGCTTCTTTTCAATCCACAGAAAGCAAAGCACTGAAAGCCTTCCCAACATGGAAAGCAATCCATCCACAGAAAGCAAAAATCCTACTTCTTGCTGCTTGACTAGATCACATCCCTCTTCCACATCCTCACGTCTCTCCTCTCATCAAAGTCAAGACCTTTATCAGCACTACATTGAATTCTTCGTAATCTTATCTGTACTGCCAACATTTCAGTTTATAAGTGTCTATTTGACAGCTTCTTGGTACATATTGCTCTGCTTTCTGCAGTGCTGCCCTCTGCGTCTGCTGCCCTCAGAGCACATGCACAAGGTCCCATGTGCAACGCTTTCCTGAAGGTCCACTTTGGTTCTGTTCCTTTTCAGGAAACAAAACATATGTCCTAACCTTGAACTGCAAATTCTGCTGGGAAAGGGCTGTACCTTCCATCCCTGCTTGAAAGAACTAGGACCATCACAGCTGATAGGCTGTTGCAGAAATGACAGACAAAAATTCCTGCAATATTTAGACAATGTCAAAACCTACCAGCATTTTAATTCCTGAGTAACAAAGCAAATATTGACACATGCTGTGTGGCTGAAGACATCCAGTTATGTTCACATACTGCCAGCAGCTCTCCTCCAAATCTGTATGCTGGGTGTTTCTTGGAGGGCAGGGCAGTTGCAAAGCCCTGAGGAATCTGTAATCTGTTAGTTCTGTCTCACATAGTCATTCAAGACTAAATACCAGAGGCGGGATCGCTTTGCCAGCGCTCCTAGCCCTGACTGACAGGATACCACTAAAGGAAAGCTCTTTGTGCAGCAGGAAGTAGCTGGTTTTAATAGACAAGGGGGTAGAGGAATGTAATGATGGTGGGGAAGAAGATAAGATGCAGTCTGTGCACTGCAATGCCCTCACCAGCTGCTGCAACCCAATGCCTACACAGGTCCCAGAGCCATCTGGCTCTCATCTGGCAGAAGTCCCTCTGCAAACAAGTGAGGAAGAGTTAATACCATAAAGCAGCAGCTGTAATGATGGAGTGAAAAGCAGGAGGTTGTCTTCCCTGGAAAGCAGCACACAGTGCCTGGCTAGTTCAACCTCTGCACAACAGCCTCCTCACCACTGTTTGCCAGGGTCACAGACACTTCGGTGAAGAGCCTCTTGACCTCCAAAGCACATCTACTGTGCAAAGGGAAACTCTTCCTTACCCTCCACCATCCCCCTGCTTTGCTCTACTTGAAAATTCCTAGCCTCCTCCTTTGCCTTCCTCTATGCATTTGCTAGAGAATGCCCGCCAGCCCTCCCTCCCACACACCCCATAACTCACCAGATGACTCTACTTTAAAGTAATATGCAGTTATGAGATTTGAGAGAGAGGACAAGGGCAATTACTAAGAGACACTGGTTTTCTTCTCCCCTCCAACTATTCAGGAGAAAACTAGCACCACTGGGAGGCTCACTCATGTTATTTCTCCAGATCACAGACCCACTGCTGTATCATCTCTCTGTACCAAGCAGGTACCCACTGTGATGTCTGCAGGGAGAGTCTACAGCAACAGACACAGGGGACACCAGCAAACACTCACCAAAGCGCATTTTCTGCTGCTAACAAACTACACCAACCAGCTTCTCAGTGAATCACACCACTGGAAATCCCACCATTTCAAGTCACCCTGGATCCCTATGTTCAACAGAAAGTGGGGCAAGGATGGGGAAGGGGAAGGAGAAACACTGGAAAGGTGACTACAGAGAGTTGCCATGCATGGAGGCATTATTAAGCGTACTGACAGCAAAAGCCAAAGTAGGACTCCTCATCTCACATGGAAGTGAAATTACCAAAATGAGGGATTCTACCCTTTCCAGTCACAAATTGCTTTGCTGACCTCCACAAGATGCCAGAGCAACTCCCCTGCCTTCACCTGAACCTTCCACAAGATGACCTCTGCCTGAATGCCAGACCACAGGATTACCAACACCTAACGATGTAGGGACACATCACATCTCAGACCTTTGAGGAGGGCAGGCAGTAGGAATCAGTGGAAAGAGGAGACAGGATGCTCGTCTCCCACTGTCACCCACCTTGGAGCTGGGTAACTTGGTCTAAACTAGTCACCTGGTGACATACTTATGGAGGGGTCCAAGGTACAAGCACCTTCTGAAGGGCCCAGCTTTCTCCACAGACCACAAGGGGAGCCTAGACAATTAACTTTTAAATTACAGTGATGATGCCCATCCTTAGGAAACACAGAACAGATACCTACTCCATACACAGGCAAACACTTCCGAGAGTCCTCTCCTCTCCTACATCCAGACATTATGACTGGCTTGTACTTGGAAGGAAAGCTTTTGGAAGACATAAGCATTGAACAATGAAAAATCTTGGCTTGAAAATCTTCCTTGGTCTCCCTTTCTTGTGCAGATGGAGATAATACAGTTTTTACTGATCACAGTAGCTTTGGAGTGGAGATAGAAAAGTAAGAATCCATCTTTTCTTTGAAATATTGTGTCTCGATCCTCTTCCCCAATGTCAATCAAAAATTTCCCCACTCTTTTGTAAAGCCTCTCTCCATCTTTACTACATGTCATTGTAACATACTTTGAGGTGACTGGGTAGAAGCTCTCCATGAGCAATCACTAAGAGAAAAGTCAGAAATAACCATATCTTTTCTACATAATATATACAAGAGCTGAAAGTGTTTACACTACTATAATTTTGCAGGGTAATCAAGTCAGGTGCTTCCAGAACAGACAGGTTTTTACTCCTTGTTTTATCCAATAATCTATACAAAGTTGTCTTTGAACAGTCTGCACCTCGGGTAATATGGTATGCTGAGAAGCAAGGTGGAAAAAAATTCCCAGTCATGTCCAAAGGCATATAGGAATTCAAATACTGTTTGTCTCACAAAAAAAAAAAAAAAACCTTAGTGTCCTCATTTCTAGGCTGGGGTCATATTCCTTCAGCACATTTTAATGAAATGTGGCTGTTTAATAGGATTTCTCAGCATGCTGCTTGTTCTGTTGGGAAATATTGTGCCAGTGTTTCTCATTTTCATTCTCTTGTTTTAGTGTCTGACTCTCACTTTGCCTTCTATTTGTCCTCACTATAATACAAATTAAAATGCCACTCCCACCGTCAGTCAGAGACAAAACCAAAGCAAAAGGCAATAATTTATTGTGCATTCAACTAAAAAATGCTACTCTCCAAATAACATTATGGATAACATCCATCTGGTTTGAAATCTAGTTCTGATTATGCAGAATAGCTCTTGGCTGGTCTTCAGCTAGCAGTGCCAGCTGTTGCTGTTGAATGATCAACAGGATCATGGTGCCAAATAGATTTTGTTCCTGCTTCCTTTCAACCCAAGGGAGAATAGTCTGGCAGAACCAAAAACCATCTAAATTTTGACCATTGTTTCATATCCTCCCACTTGCAAAGATCTAGAGTTATTTTGAAGTGATACTTTAGATACAGCTCATAATACTGTAAAGCACCCACTAGAGTATTACGTACATCTTAGACAGACTGTTGTTAGGTCTCAAAAATAACAATAAAGTTATCTGCCCTGTGGACACATTTAATTCACAACAGCTGTGTAGCATGGGCATAGATTCACCAAGTTTGAAAGCAGGAAACAACTTTAGGAGTGTCATGGTGCTGTCGTAAGGTTCTAACCAATCTGCTCTGGTGACACTAAAAAATTAAGTTATGACATGTCCCATATTTTGTCAGAAATCTTGCTTTTGCATCACTCGGACAGACACGCAGTCTAAAAAGTCCAAATGTCTTGCACCATAGACCTCTGATGAGTGTGACACCAGAGATGTTCAAAGCTGGGCTTTCATCATGTCACTGTCTCCTCTGAAGATATTGTACATGTGATGCACATTGCCCAGGCTCACCGCCTTACACTCAGACCACCTACTCAGGGCTGCTACTTGCTCAGCTTCCCTTCCTTTACTCCCACTCAGCCCCTCTAACTTTCTGAGAAGCCCACTTGAACTGAGGAGTGGCTCCTTCCATGTGTGTTTTGAAAACACTGCTCTCCCTCCATTACTCACACACTCTGGGCTGTGAGTACCCATGGGGAGATAGGCAAGTCGTAGGGCAACTGAGGGAGTTGGATCCTTCTAGCTTTACTCTTTCATTTTGCACTTTAAAGTTTCTACAGTAGTGGTCATCTCATTGAAACTCAGCCTCCCAAATATCAGGAGCTAGGGTGACATCCTGGGCAGGGGGTTTTGCAAGCTGCAAACCTAAGAAGAACCAGGCTCTCTCTCTGTCTTTGCTCTCTGTTGTCAGAAACATGCCTTGTCAGCCCAGACATATGCTCCCAGATGACCCCATAAAAGTTGTTAGGCTCACTTTCCACTTTCTAGCTAAGAGACAGCAGAGAAAGAGTCAGTTCCCAAACTAAGCAGAAAACATTGCCTTAGATGCAGGTGGTCCCTCTAGAACAGAGACAGAGGAGAGAGAAAGGGACAGTTTGCAAAGATGACAGACTTTGAGCTAATTAAAATCCAACGTCAGTATTAGCAACAATTACCGTTATGTTTATGGAAGGAAAAGACGATAACAACATTCCCCAAGAACACAATTGAGCATTGCAAGTAAAACTGGCTTTATAAGTAGAAATCTGAAATGGGAGTTTGGCACTTCCAAAAACCTCCAACATTTCAGAACATTTCAACCCAAATTAGATTAAAGATTAAAGTGCCTTTCTCCCACCTCATCCCTTCATCCACAAGGCAGCTGTGATTCAAATCAGTCTCTATTTGAAATGCTTAAACAAAATCCTAGCTTACAGTCAGTTGGCTCAATCATCTGGTAGGTCAAGCCCTTGATTTAAGTGCAGTTTGTTCACATAAGGTAATGGAAAACAACATCTCACATCCTTAAGTGTGTGTGCATGTCTTTAAAATGAGCCTGTATATAATCAACACATCAAGGCTCAATAAATCATATTCCAGCAGCAAAATGAGCCTGCTTGTGTTAGGGTGGATTAATCTCTCTTCTGGCTAATAGGGCTTGCACTCCACCCCCCCCTTCAGGGAACCCTTGTCCTTCCATGACAGGGGATGCGGGGGAAAGACAGCAGAGTCCTCTCTGCTGCCAGGGAGAAAAATGCTGCAAGGCACCTAAGGGGAAGCTAAGTGACCTAATTACACAGCAAGGGGGTAAGTGATTACCAGCAAGAAAAAGGAGCAGGCAAGTACAGCTCGCCTGGGATATTCCTGCAAGGCTAATCTGAACTCAAGAGTTTTCCCAGCATATTCACAGTGACAACTCTTCAAGACACTTCTGCATTAACCAACTCTCAAGAGGAAAGTCTACACAGGCTTTCCATAAATGGGCAAGACTGGATTTCAGTGCTTTCTTTCGGGAAGAACTAAATTCAGAGATTCATATAACGTTAAAAAGTACTGACAAAAGAGGATGCTGCTGAGGCCTGGTAGCAAGCTGAGTCGTCTCCTACCTTTGGGCCATCAAAACAATAGATGTGTCAGAACACAGTGCCAGCATAGCCTTAGATGACAGAAAATGTGTTGTCTTGGTGTAGAAGGAAGCACAGTCCAGTCTGCCAGTACTGGATTGTCACTTGTTGTGTTTTGCCCAATTCTGATAAAAAGGCACATCACATCTCTGTGAGGGCACCCCGGCCATTGCAGGGGCCATCTCTTACCTTGTGGTAAGGCAAAATGACTTCTACATCCTGAGAGATCAGGGAGGCACATCTTGGAACACCATAAGAGTTACAGAGCTGCTTTTTGTTGGGAACACTGCCGCTGTGTATTTTTCCCCAGGAAGCAGTTTGGGTGGGACATATGGTGCTTTATGTCATCAGTACTTGTCAAATGAGTTGCATACACTCGGTTTTAAAGCTCTTTTCACATGTCCAGAACTAGCACAAAGAACACAGTTCTCTCACTTCTAAATAAGCTAACAAATTATAGTACACATCACCCTTCTCCTGGGTATCTCAAATAACTTGCTGCTTATTTACCCCTCTCTGCTGCTGTGCCCCATCCATGCACCAATCCAGCCGAACATAAATATGTCCAAGAAGCGATGTCGGGGTGCTGCTGAGCTGGACGTAGCCACACCGCCGAGGGTCTGGGCAGAGCAGACACCCACACACCAGTGTAGTCTGTGCTCCCCACTCTGGTTGCAGGCAACCTCGTACATCCAAGCTTATGAAACACACCCAAGAGGGAGATTCAGAAGAGGGACAGGACTTTTATACACTTTGATAGTACTAAGTTTTCCCTTGCAGACTGCACAGATGTAGGAACACTGGTATGTGGCAATGGTGAGATTAAAAACACGTGCACAGTTACCTACCTGTCTGCCGTCTTTTTGATTGCAGGCTTCCAGTGTGATTTGAGAGCCAGCAGAGAAGGAGGTAATGGAAAGACACTTGTCCTGCTGTCTGATTAAAGGGTCACTGAATACCCACTCCTTTGGCATAAGAAAAAGAAAGGTTCCATTAGGATCATAATGGTGATCAGAGGAGGGAGAAAGAGTTTTTTCTATCAGGTATTTCAAAAACTTGTATTCTTTGTTCAACTTTTTCCACAGGCTCCCTAGGAAAACTATGGCAGCAGTCTTCACCTGATCAGGAGTTTATGCTCAGGCTTGGTGCATCATGACTATTTCAAAGCCTGCAGCCATCTCCCCTGAGCGCCTGAGCTGTCTGATTAACCTTGGATCCCATGCAGCGTCTTGCTCTGCAGTTTTACAGATTCAGGCCTACAAAGCAGGGAGGACCCCGGCCCCTGATTTATATGACATGTGACTGCTTCTGCATATTTTACATAGCAGACATGTTCTGTAACAGGTATCTCAGACCTATAGATTGCCAAATGAAGCAAAACACATGTAAGTGTATCCATGGGCTAACATATATCACTAGCACACATAAAGCACAAGTCATTTCATTTTCCCCTCGTCTCACTAGATGGATACCCAACCCAATCAGCTATTATTATTACACTTTCCCCAAGGAAGAAATACAAAAAGCAATAAGTTTCAGAGATTTCAAACAGTAATGACATGGAACAATGAGTCAGATTAAATGGCACGTTGAATGCTGGCTGCAAACTGGTTTCCAACAGTTAACAGATGTGAATATGTGTTTTCTGGCATAAAATCTCCTACTGTGACCCTTAACTTTCTCAAGCTGCTCCCCTCCTGATTTTGGTCACCAAAAGAAGAGGCTGAGTATAGATCCTCAGCTGGCATAAACCAACACAGCTCCACTGTAGTTAAGAGAGCTGCAAATTACTGCAGCTGGGGTCTTGGCTGTTTAAATTCTAGTTGGGCTTTATACTGAAATGCATCTGTAAAACAGCACAACTCAAGCCATCTGCAGCTAAAGCTGAACTGGCCGATCAAGGAACATTTCTGATCCCAGGAAGATCTCTTACCCACGTGCCAGGGTACTAGCCAAGCACACCCCAGGATCAGTTCTCATGGGCTTGAAAGGTGAAGCACAGCACACACACCCCCAAGCAACAGGCTGAGTGGGAACAGCTACATGACTCAAAGCCTGGTTGTCTGCCTGCTGTACAGACTAGTCACACCCCTGAGCATTCAAGCACTACCTGTTGCATATGAGTGATGAAAACCTTCCCACTCTATGCCTGACTGCTGGGTCTGTTGAGCCAACAGAGCTCTAAGAGATGGGTACGGCTTCTTTTTCTGCTTACTATTAAAATTATTATCAGGGCAAAATTTTTCCTTCATTCACTTCTGTACAAAACCACCGAGGCCACAGAGATGCCTTTTCATTCACTGGTAACAAAAAGGGCAGAAGCAGGAGCAAAGCAGCACCAAACTGAAGCCTGCATTACCTGAGTGACAGGTGGATTGTTGACTGTTCCTTTGCAGATTCCCATGCCAGCCAATGTATTCCCTGTGGTATCCTGTGCCCGAGATTCCAGACAGTTTCCTCCTTGTTTAATTATTCCTGGAATCAGCTCCTTTTCAGGAACCCTTGAAGAAAAATGACAGTTGCATGGCACTGAGTACACAGAAATGTCCAAAGCACACACACATTTAGAAGGGCATAACTGGCCCCTTACTGAAACATAGTCACCTTTGTCTGACAGAGTATTAACAATATCATGCTACCTATCCACTGGACATGCTTGGAGGAGGCAAAAATCAACAGACAACTTAGTCAGAGGGCTGGTACCCTTTTGTTCCAGAAGGCATAAATAAGGTCCTTTAGGTGCATCCCAAGTGGTTCAGTATGATGTCTCTTCTGAAAGAGGCCGTTGCCAGTAAAAAGCCATACCTGCACCGATTTATCCTGCTCCTGCCTCCCCCTTTTCCAGAGTCTTCCAGACAGGAAAGGTTTGTCAAGGCCAGACTACAGCTGGATGTATTAGCCTGGATGTAATTAGCCTCTGTTAGCTACAGACTTTGCTTGACTGAGATTACAGATGTGTTGTCAGGGTGTGTTAGGCAGCAAGTGCCAGCAGCTCAGCTCTACCCAGGCTACCTCCTAGCAGAGCAATGCCACAGTATTACCGCATCCTGACCCACCTCAGGGGAAGCTACAGACGCAGCTGGGTCTCTCTTTTGACAACTACTGCTATCAAGGCTCAGCTTCATGTTGTGACCCACCTCCCAGATCCTTCAGAGATTTCTACAAGCAGAGAACTGACTCACTTGAGCTCAGGGTAGACGTTCTCCAGATACCACTGGAAGGATTTACAGTTCAGTTTGCGCCGCTGCTCCACTCGGTCTGCAACACTGGAAATACAGGCAGGTTGTTGAGGATAAGG
Organism: Nycticryphes semicollaris; assembly: GCA_013400055.1. Taxonomy (NCBI): domain Eukaryota; kingdom Metazoa; phylum Chordata; class Aves; order Charadriiformes; family Rostratulidae; genus Nycticryphes; species Nycticryphes semicollaris. The sequence goes on along the minus strand of VXBJ01002730.1, from coordinate 113,510 downwards.
TAGTGAACAGGAGGAAGGGGAACAGTGAAGATCAGCCAAGAGGTTTGAAGGGTGACTATATGACTTTTCCCCCTTACTCATTCTCCCACCTAGGTGTTGCTGGGTTCAGAACACTAGAGTGACCTGAGGCGAAAAGGAGAAACAAGTGGCAGAAAACAGAAAAGGAAGACATAAACACCTTCAGAAATCAATTCTTGTACTTCCTTTGGCTCAGAATCATAGTGGGGCACAGGCCCTACAGTGTTAAATTACAGAAAAAATGTTTACTGCAGGACCATGAAAGTGCTTCTGCCTCTGTGTGCCCCTGTAGAGGCATACCATGAAACTTGCACAATCATCAGCTCCTGAAAAGGTCTAGAAAGTGTCGGTGCTCAGATACATTAACGTGGTTAATCTGCGTGCGCTGGAGGTGAGGAAACATAGCAGCAACTTGAGACTTAGGCTGGGTTTCAGACCTAAAGAATATCATTATTTGGTCTCAGGCAATATGGACAAAGAGGACTGTAAGAGGAAATTAACTCATCTTCCTGGTAACCATATGCTGCAGCAATCCTCCCACTGCTGATTTGCTTGGCTTTAGTTGGCTCAAGATGAGGACTTCCCTCAAGCAGTGACACTAGGGACTCAGTTCTTCAAGCTACACCACTACATTTGTCTGTTGGGAAGGGACTTTCAGCTGTACCCATGCTCCTTGCCATCCTCAGCCCACAGAGGCCATGGTACTGCCCATACCTCTGGAGAATGTACTTAGATCCTGTATTCACAGCAAAATTGTAGGAAAAAAGGGTTCATTTTAGGCTCAGTTGACAGTGATGGTGTCAGAGGCATTTGCATTCTAAAATCTAGATTTAATGTGGGCTCACAGTGCTGGTACTTGAGGTCAAGAAATTGCCTGAAATCAAATCCTATAGCTTTGTTCCAGCTCTTTCTCAGCCCATGCTGCCAGTAAAGCCACTAGGAAGTCTGTGTGAACAAGAACTGCAGGCTTTGGCCCTAAAACACAGTAGCAATATATCCACCTCCAATATGCAATAGTCCAGTTTCCTTCACAAGCAGCAGGGTTAGTTGCTATTTGGCCCCAGCCCAGCTGCTGCAGTCAGCTTAAAGACAGATAAATGAGGTGGGCAAAGCTATTTGTACAAAAATAAGTAATGCATCATGATAATAAAACACTATGTACAACAAAAATGTGTGTGTGGGTCAGACCAAACCTGTTGTCATCAAAAAAGCAGGAGATGCATCACTACCCAGTGCATGTAGCTACACATTTGAGATACAACTGCATTTGCCAAGTCCTTAAGCTGATAGAATAGTCACTTGTTCAGAGGCAGATATAACCCCAACATATAGACCACTCCTGGGATTTTTTTACATTTATTTGGGAGTAATATGTTTTGTTGGTAGAGAGCAAGCTCTCCCCTTCATCCCAAGTTTTGGTGCCCATCACTGATTTCCAGGTCACAAAGAAAGCTTAAGCCTGAATCCTATGTGGCCTGGAGACAGTTTTAGTAAAGGTGTTGTAAAGGAGTACAAATCTGCACAGAATTTGGCTCAGCAGGTGCTGCAGACAAGTCACAACCAGACTGTATTTCTAAATTATATGTCTCGCCAATGGCTCTCTCCTGCCCTGCAAACCAGGCAAACCACCCATTTGCTCATCATGAGAAAGGGGAATGCACAAAGTGGAACCTGCCCCACGTGCCAGGTAGCTCCGCTTGCCCCAGGATTCTGCATCCGCACAGGAATTTAGTATCAAGCTCTAGTAACTGCATAGCTCATATTTCCAGAGTGTTGTATACATTTGTATATATTATATATTTCTGTTATATATATATGTCCGTGTTAGAAAATATTCTTATCTATCCATTTAAAATGTCTGGCCTTTTAATTTCATTACAGATCCCTTCAACCTTCTGCTAATAAATGATTTATGCAGGATTACCAGGGGAAAAATAAAGTGAATTAGAAGCAAACCTTGCTAGCCAAGCACTCAAGCTGCAACCTCCTTGACAAGTCAACCATTCAGCACAATTCTGTTTCCCACACTTAGCCCTACAGAAGATCCAAAAACTATTTCTTGCTAGCAAGGGCCTTACCAGAACCCTTCTACCGAGGTCTGGGGACAGCTTACCTTCCAAACGACTTCCCAATGGCAGATGGCCGGGCCTCATAGTAGTACTGTTTGTATTCATCCATCCACACCTCCGCTGTGCGCTTGGTGTTCCTGAATAGGGATGAGGAGATGCTTTGCTGAGTGCTGCTGTAGAACTTGCTCTCCCAGTGAGAGAGAGCAGTCCCAAGGTGGGCAGACCCAAGGCCTGTCTGCCAGGAGGGAGTGGGAGACAGTCCCAAACATGAAACACAGTGGGCAGTACAGCTGGATATTTCTCAAATGTACTCCCTCTGCAAAGACACCTGGACTGACTGTGACCATGACCCTCCTTTACAGTATCCCCTTCTTCAGATTATAACAATGCCTTGGAATAATTCTGCTTGGAAAGTACCTCTAGGTGTCACCTGGTCCAACCTCCTGCCTGACCTTCTGCCCTAGCTTCGGGTTAGGTCATGTTGTTCAGGGTTTCATCTGGCCAAGTTTTGAAATCTCCAGGGATGGAGATTTCACCACCTCTTTGGGGCCCTGAGCCAGTGCATAACTACTGTCATTGTGAAGTGTTTTGTCTCATCTTTTTTCTCTTCCCATCTGTCCTGCAGTGGAAGTAGTCCTTAGGGCTTCTCTCAGAGAACACACAGCTCAGTAGGATCTCTGGACTCAAAAGCAGCTCAGAGACAAGAATGATGACTAAGGCACATAACAGGGCAGTACCTACGAATGGCCAGGATCTCTCTGGGGTACTGCTCCCCCCACCTCTATCGCAGACTGAGGAAGAACAAGATGCACTAATACAAGCAACAGAGAAGGAAACAGGTTTTGTTCATGGAAAACAGCAACTCACTTATCCTCCCCTTGAGAACAGATGTTCAGCCATAAGCTGTTCTCCTCTGCCATCAGGCAGAAAGACAACAAAGAATTCAGGCTTATTTAGACATGCCCCACACCAAGGTGACCTGGTTGCTACCAGGAACTACCCAACACCTACTTGATGTACGTCAGTGCGTTGCCCTCAGGGAAGTCATAGGGATGGCGCTTCCTGAACACATGTCCCACTCGACTGCAGGGAACAATCTCCAAGCTGCCACCACACATCCACACTCGGAAAGAGAGCTCTGGAAGAGACCCCATGAGTCATACACACATCTGCAGGCAGATTCAGCAACACTTCCAAGCAGGGCAACTTCAGCAGTGTGTCTCAAAACCTTGCCCTTCTACTCCAGATGTATTGCTTGTAACAGCAAAACCAGGAAAAGCAATGCCATGGTAAGAATAGAAAAACTGTCCTCCTTTTGCTAAAATGCAGGCAACCCTTGTGGCTCAGAGACTTGCTGGCCTTCTCCAGTGCCACTCCTCTCTTTGCTCCCCTGACAATTTCAGTGGTCTCACTGGGACCTTTCCCTTTGACCAGGTCCTTGTCAGACCTTCAAGATGACATTTGGCAATAGACTGAGATCATCCCCCACACCCACCCTCTTTTGGAATTTTGTAACTCTCCAACCCTGCATGTGGATGAAAGTAAAAAAGAATTCACTGTGTAAAGTAAATGATTTGAGGAAGGAAGACAGTTTAGGAGACAAGGAGAAAGAAGAGAACAAGATGAGGGTATAGGAAGTGAGTCAACGTCTAGAGCATTGTCTCCCTCCTATCTCCATGTTATCTGTCCTACAATATCAGCTTGGCTCTGTTAATTGACAAAGGGAAAAAAACCAAAGTGGATGACTGGGTTCCAGTTTGTCACCAGTTGCTTCTGCTAGGGGAGATACTGAGAGCAGAAATCAGTCTAATAGTGTGACTATAAAAGTACAGAGAGAAATCTGCTACTTGAAGCAATCCAGCTGGTCCTGGAGCTAAATTCAATATTTTGTTAAAGGATTAGAAGAACATGGCGCTTTGATGTACAGGCAGTTATTTGCATCACAGAAGACATGTGACCTCGCTCAAGCTTGTGGGTTTGTCCTCGCAAGTTTAATCACTACCACACCGGAGGGGTTTTCCTCTTGCGTTTCATGTGACGGTGAAAAAAGAAGAAGGACGAAAGAAAATTAAAATTAGCTGGGTAGTTTGGTAGTCCTTACCAAAAGGGCTTCAGATTGCGAAGACTGATTACTTCAAAACCTTTACTCAGTCGGGATCTCCCTCCAGTAATGCCTGAAATATGGGGCTCTGATGTTTAGAAATTGCAAAGAAATTATGTATCCAGATCTAATGTCTCTTTCAAAGCATGTGCATATACTAACATCTTCCCAACCTTCATCTTTCTACATAGCTTTCCTCTCCAGCTCCTGGNGGACGGTGTATTTAATCTAGCTTCTAAGTAAAAAGCATTTTATTAGACTGTATTGTGGCATTTCTTCCTAGCCCTTGCATCTCCCTGACACTTTCCTAGAGCTTACTATTTTCAGTCACTTTTCAACAGGGAGTTTCAACTTTGAAGAGAGTCAGGGTTTAAAAAAAAAAAAAAAAAGGGCCAAGACATGATTTTCTGTCTGGTGGTGTGTCCAGCTGGGATTTGCTCCCCTGGAATGAGGTTCTGACTCACTCCAGGATATAACAAAAATAAAACTCTCAAACTAGCATGTGTAACTTAAAGCAATGTCCATTTCCCCAGAGAGGATTCCTCATGCCATACTGAAATCTTAGGCACACAGACAGACTTGAAATGACAGAATTCTTTAAAGAAAGGGGTGAAAGCATGCAGATTTTGGGTACAGAAGAAAAAATGGACATCAAACACAGCTGATTACGGACTTTCATCCGTCCTCTGATGGAAAGCATAGAATAAATTTTTGCTGTATATTTTCCAGGACATGACCTAGTCCATATCTGTTTTAAATTACTTAATCACTGTGGCTTTTAGCCATCACAGTGGATTTCTGCCCCTCCGCTATGCAACAATAACAGGCTCAATGTAGAAGCCACTGGCTCACTTGTTGCCTCACACTATGCTGAAGAGTTGAACAAAAGCTAGACTAGTCTGCTTTGTTTTTAAAATACCTTCCCACGGTGATCATCACAGTGATGCTGTGGCAATGTGGCTCAGGGACAGGTCCCATTAAACAGAGCATTGTACACCTAGCTTTCATAGAATCATAGAACGGTCTAGGTTGGAAGGGACCTTTAAGATCATCTAGTCTAGCCATCAACCTAACTCTGATAAAAAACTCATCTCACCTGGGCACACTGCTGGCTCATCTTCAGCCAACAGTTGACCAACACCCACAGGTCCTTTTCTGCCAGGCAGCTCTCCAGCCACTCTTCCCCAAGCCTGTAGTGCTGCACGGGGTTATTGTGACCAAGGTGCAGGACCCGGCACTTGGTCTCTTGAACCTCATCCCATTGGCTTTGGGATCATAAACATCTGAGGAATTCAGAGGCCCAGGGTAATCTGTTCACTCAAGGGCTGTTACCTTATAGGGCATGGTGCTGAAACCCATCTCTTTGCACTTCATGGTGGCACGGATATTTCCAGGCATCTTTCTTTGCCCTGTGTGAAGGGATGCTGCAGTGTCACCAGGTGTTAGTGACAAAAGGAAGGAGGGTATTGAAAAGAGGTTCAGAGAGACTTCACATATTTGGGACATTCATTAGAAATGATGTAGGTGGAGCTGAAGAGATAAAAGCCTTACTCTGTTTTGCAGTCAACTTAAATAGACTTTTCTGTAGCTAACACTGCCAAAAAATTACCCTGTTTCTACAGTTTCCATAAATGTCACAGATTTGTAAATAAATCTCTTTAAAGTAGAATTTATATGGTGTTTTCTAGCACCTGAAGGACCAATGAGAAAGAAAGAGTCAGGGAGGGGAAACTGGTTTCTCTGAACTCAGCTGAGAGAGCTGCCTCTTTCCAAAATGCTCTTGAAACCAGTGTGAGAACCAGGAAATAATATTTTTGGCTGATAACAGAATATCAAGGTACCATTTTTTTAGAACAAAGTATATAATAATGAGTGCTTATATTCTCTGGTTTCTGAGGTCTTGCTTCAGTTTTACAGTATTCACGATATTAAAAAGTGGTATTAAATGAGGCTTGCATTGGGATCTCAGCAGTGCTAGTAGCATCAACAAAGCACTGTAGGCAGAAGTAACAGGCAGCCTTTATCCAGGCATGAATATCCATCTCCCGTGTCCTTCAGACTCTGTGTGGCCAAACTCTGCTCCTTGCCATTCACTAGGACTGCTCCAGCTGCAGAGTCAGCCACTTGGCCATCCTGCCAGCCGTGGAGCTCCAACTGTGTAAAAGCTGTAAACCCCAAAGATGGAGAAAGAGGCTTTTCTTTAGGCTTTTGGTTGTCTGCTCCTGCCCACCTGTGAGCCCAGTGTTGTTCGGTGCGCATGTCAGTAGCTTGATGCTAAGCAGAGTTCTCTGACATAAGTGGCAGTAAATTACCTGCACACCCACAGCCCTTCTTGTATGTGTAGCTGATCAAAACCTCCACAGAATTCTGTTATTCTCCTTCAAATTGCTCTTATGAAGCCTGGCAGTGGCTGGGCCAGGCTGTGTAGGACTGGGCTAGGTGTGCCAGTTTTGCCTTATTGTGTGTTTTCCCTGCAAATTTGTTGTCTCCCATCACTTGTTTCTTACCCTGCGCCTCCACTCTTCATTTAAGAGGGCAAAGCTATGAAAGACAGGTCCTCCTTGACAAAACCGATCTCCGATGACAGTGACCTACCTGGTGGATGAGGGAGTGGCTGTGGATGTTGTTTACCTGGACTTTAGTAAGGCCTTTGATACAGTCTCCCACAGTATCCTCCTGGAGAAACTGGCAGCCCATGGCTTGGATGGGAGCACTCTCTGTTGGGTTAAAAACTGGCTGAAGACCCAGGCCCAGAGGGTGGTGGTGAATGGAGTTAAATCCTATTGGTGGCCAGTCACAAGTGCTGACCCCCAGGGCTCAGTAGTGGGGCCATTTCTCTTTAACATCTTTATCAATGATCTGGACAAGGGGATCAAATGCACCCTCAGTAAGTTTGCCAATGACACCAAGTTGGGTGGGAATGCCGACCTGCTTGAGGGTAGAAAGGCTTTGCAGAGAGATCTGGACTGGCTGGATCAATGGGCTGAGGCCAATGNGGCAACAAAGCTGGTGAGGAGTCTGGAGAGTAAGCCTTATGAGGAGAGACTGAGGGAGGTGGGGTTGTTCAGTCTGGAGAAGAGGAGGCTGAGGGGAGACCTTATCGCTCTCTTCAACTACCTGAAAGGAGGCTGTAGAGAGGCGGGGGTCAGTCTCTTTTCCCAAGCCACAGACAATAGACAGGTCAAGGGGAAATGGCCTCAGGTTGTCCCAGGGGAGATTCAGATTGGATATTAGGAAACATTTCTTACCCTAAAAGGGTTATTAAGCATTGGAATGGTCTGCCCAGGGAAGTGGTTGAGGCACCATCCCTGGAAGTATTCATAAGATGGGTTGACATAGTGCTTAGTGACATGGTTTAGTGATGGGGGTTTTGTTGGGTTTTTGTGTGTTTTGGTTTGGTTTTGTTGTTGTTGTTTGTTTTTTATCAGAGTTTTGTTAAGGCTGGACTAGATGATCTTAAAGGTCCCTTACAATCTAGACAATTCTATGATTCTATGCCCTAGTCTGCTTCTAAATGCTTGCATTCTGCATTCTCAATCTATTTGTACCCAAATTCCACTTAGAAAGAGGCTTGTTTTAATTAGGAGAAAGCATCATTCTGACCTATCAAGCTGGGAGAGCAACTCAGACTTAACTGGGAAAGAGAAACAGGTATATGAAGAGAGCGTAGGAGTGACTGTCCACTTCAGAGCTGGGGCAACACAGATCATCATGTGAAGGACTGAGGAATATTCTCCAAAAACAAGCAACAATTTCAATATCAGGAGGTTCCTCTTCTTTACTTGTACTGTAGGAGCACCTGCATAATAGTACATATGCCTGTAAGAGAGTGATAGCCTGGATCACAAAAAGCCTCTGCTTTGCACAAAACTGACAGTGATACAATTGTGACCAACATACTAACATGAGAATTACCTGACCATGTCTCTAGCCTTACATGTGGATCATATCTCTTAAAAAGGAGAGTTCTGGTTGGAGATGACTGGGAAGTGGTTCTGCGTTGGTGTGTCATTCCCTTGAAACATCCGAAACTTACCAAAATTTTCTCCTCCCCAGATGTCCATTTGAGTATCATATTTTCCCAGGTGGTTAAACCAGGACTTGTCAATCACAAAGATGCCTCCTGCTATGACAGGGGTTCTGGAAAAGACATACAAGCCCAGACAAAATGATCACACGTAGATATAACACCATCATCTTTATCTTAGAGGGGGGACAATTTGTCAGGCCTGACAAATTGTATCTTATTTAAAAGAAGAGAATAGTAGAGCAGGGATGTGAACCTGCAGTAGGCTTCTGAGATCCCCCTTACTAGATCATCCTCCTGCCTTTGCTAGATGGTCCTGCAAGTACGTAATTCTGTCTTTTACATTTATACAAATGCAAAACATATAAAAGAGGTGCCTTGTAGAGGTGGCTTGCCTACAAGCCTATAATTGCTATTCTTACAATATTCAGGGAGTAATGCTCTCAGAATCAGAGTATAGACCTTGATGCATTCAGAAAATAACAGAAAGGGTTTGTGGCATTTTGTCCTCAGCAAGGTAGTCCCTGTGTGCTCCTTGTCTCACAGGTGAAGGCTTAGTAAAGGCATTTGTGGGGCTGTACACAGTCCATCACAGACAGCTACCTTATAGATTGAGTTGGGTCTGTTCTGGACATCTTCTGCTCTATAGGAATCTGTTCCCACTTAAAGTGAAGGCTCCAGTCAAACCCTGAGAAAAAAAGAAACATATCAAATAGGTTTTGTTATTGTTTTTTTGCTAACTTCAGTGACAGTCTCCACCCTTACATCACAGGCTATCCCTGCTTTTCTTCCCTGACCTCTCTCATGGTCTACCCAAAATGGTAAGAGTCTATCCTAACGTAGCTAAGAAGTCACCAGCTTCTGCCCTGGCATCCTCATCCCTTAGCATTACAGATCTCTGCTCATTTCTACTCCATATCTTCAGGATGGTGTTGTCAGTTTGAGATGTAATTGCATTTTGGTCAGTCTTTCTGTCTGCCAAGGTTATGAGGCTTTAATCAAAGGACTTGGTGGGATGTGATATATTCTGGAAACAAAGGCCTCCAGATAGAATCATAGTATCACAGAATAGTTTGGGTTGGAAGGGACCATAACCATCACCTCTTTCAAGACTACCATTTATTTATAGTTGCCCTGTGGTAAATAGTTAAGCACAGCACAATCACTAAAGTAACATCACGTTAGTGGTAGCCACAGGTGAAGGGTAGCCACAGAATGAGTAGCCTTTGGCAGGCAAGTAGTGTGGCAGTGAACCCCAGCTACAGAAGAGGGAGAAGAGCACCAGGCACTATGGGTGACCCCATGAGCAGCTGCAAGGGGGTTCGGCTGCCAGGAGAGAGGTGAAAATGCTTTTCAGAAGATGCCATGAGATAGCCTGGCAGGTAGGAGCAGCAACTATACGTGCCTGTCAGACTGCAGTGTACATGTAGTGTAGAGAGGGCATGGTGATATGTTTAATCGGTTAACCAAGCCCTGAAATTGCAAAATGTTGTGGCAGTGATGCAAGCTCAAGAGGAAAAACTAGCTGGGTTGTGTTTTAATTCTGCAAAAGATCTGACTTTGCAAGTTGCAGGAAAAAGGAGAGAACCCATCAGAAAAGATGATCACTCTGTTTTCTTAGAAAGCTGAAGAGAACACAAATTATTTTTCATGTACTGTCTCTCAGGCCTAACTTACACAAGCCATTATACCCACCTCCCCTCAGATCTGCTGATGCTGCAAGATAGGCAAAATTATCCAGGCTGATAACATCAATGATTGGACTCACCACTCGGGTATAATCCTGAGGGAGAGAGAGAACAGGGGGGAAAATAAAAGAAAGAGTCAGGCTTTTCTTGAATGTCTGGCAAAGCTGCCAGAGATCAGAAAACACAAAGCTACACATGTAAATCTTTGTCTGACTTCTCCAGTTCCTGTAACTGGAAAAGGGATTCATAGCAACTACATCCAAACATGGAGACAGTGGGTATTAGCCAGCTGCATGCCATGGATGTGGGGAATGGAGCCAGGGACCCCAACAGCCAGGATTGCTGCAAAGAAACATCTCTTTATTTCCTGCCCAAGTCACAGGGCATGAATCACTGTCCCAAAGGTTTTATGCTTATTTTTGATATTTACTGACAGCATACCTTCCGCTCACTCATCCTTGAATTAATGCATTATCATCAGCCTAGATATAATCAACCTACTAATAAAGCATCTTCCTAACAAGCACTGTGAATCAAGACCCCATGCTTAAGTATCGTAGTGCAAACTGAAAAAACCATGGTATTATATTATCAACATATTGGGGGGTACTTTACCGGTATTAAATGGTATTAAAATATTTACTGATACTTACAGTTTTCCTCTGCAATTATTTGATTAATTAGAAGCTGAGATTATAACAATTTTTCAGCATCATGAGACAGGGCATTAAAGACTGTCTCGTGAGAGCTGAAATCTATGAGTAAACAGAGAGCTGGCAATGCCAGAAACAGTGTCTTGTTATCAGAGAGCTGCCAGCCTTTCCTATCAAACCTTCATTTTGTGCCTTGCAACAGTTCCTCCTGCTGTAGCACACTTGGCCAGGACGGTGCATCCTAGGTGAGAGCGATTATTCATATTTATGCTGTGATTGCTGCACAGTGAGAGCACGTTTACCCAGTCTGAACCCCCCCCAGCACCCACCCGGCAGCCTGGTGCTCCAGCCACTGCTCCAGCCAGTCAATGCTAGGACCAGGCAGGGCAAGACTGAAATCTGAACTAGGATGCACATCAGAAATGTAGGAAGAAGGTCAGAAATAGGCTGACTTGAAATCTGCTCACTAAATAACTCTGGAGTCAGCACCCAAGCTTCTGGAACTTAGATCTTTCCCTGAAGAAACTCATGAGGTCCTTTCTGCTTAGGGACCCCTATGATGCTGTTGCTGCAGCTTGACTTAAAGAGCTGCAATAAAGAAAACATTTATGGGCTTCTGGGGTGGAGGACTTATTATAAGGAATAAAAAGTGGGAGCTTTTAAGTCATCGATCCTGAAGTTTCAGTGTTTTCTGCTCTTCCACATTAAGCCAAGCAGACATGAATACAAGGCAGCATTAGAGCCTCCACCCCTTCTCCTGGGGCCCATTACTACTTGGAATCCTTTCAGAGGAGAGGATCAATCTGTGCCACTTACAACCATGGCTGCAACTTCTCCCCAGTTTGCTTACAGCAGAGCCATATGTCTCCCCCTCCAGCCTTACAGTGCAGCCAGGGTGACAGCTGCTAATACTCACTCTTCCAGCCCCATGTCAATCCTTTCCCAAGTGAACCAGCAAAGGGACATCCCTGCACTCACAGGCAGCTCTTCTGTGCTAGGAAGCTGCCTGCATACAGATGACGTGTTTTGGCAGCTCAGCAGGAGCATTAACAGAAGGAAAGTTTTGGCAGTGACATGGCAGAGGGGAGGGTCCAGCACCAGGAAGGGAGATGGCCAGCATGGAAATGCTGCACAGTGTGTGCTGCCAAAGTGGCTGTACTCTGTACAGGTGGACAGGACTAGGAAGCACAGCACCTGCAGGAGAGCTGTGGTATAAATTAGTGTTTCAAGTGTTCACCACTGCGTCCCAACACTGAGCACCTCCTGCCCTGCCACATTAGCAGAAGAAGGTAGAAGTCCATCAGGGATCTCTTGCCTATCTAGCTCAGGCTGTACCTTCCTCTGTGATAGCCTGCCCAAGGAATAACTGGCCCTGCTGATGACATGTGAGAGCAGAGGATCCACCAACACAAGGCAGGTCAGCTCTATCCTTTCCATAGGAGGAGGTGGTGCTCACCTCTTTCACTCTCTGAAGCATTGGCTGCAGCCACTCACTGTTGACTTCACAGTGACTGTCCAAGAAGGTGAGGATGTCAGCAGTAGCCACTTCAGCTCCTCGCACCCGAGAGCGAATCAGCCCTGCAATGAGGAAAGGACAGCAGAGGAGCATGAAGGTTAGGAAGGAAAACAGCTGAGCCTCCTTCAGAAAATAAAATATTTTTTGTGGCCTTTACAGGAGATATCACGCCTCCATCAGGAGCAGAGGGCAGCTTTAGCAGGGCATGCCCTGGAGAACATGCTGTCAGCTGAGGCCTCCCAGCAAACAAAGAATGACCTCACCTGTGACTTCTATCCACACAATTGAGTTTTCATCTGGTTCCTGCCTTGATGATGTTCCCCTTCACTTCCAGCCCTCTCCACGGTTGCCTTGCTGCTGTCTGCTCAGTGTCTCTCCCATCAGAGCCATGGCTCTAACCACTTCCATGGGACCCAAGCTCTACAACCTTGCTTGTTGCCTTTCTTACTGCTTATCTGCTTTATTCCCATTTATCCTTTATTCTGCCCTGCAGTCAGAGATGTCAATCCATCTCTCAGATGTCTTCATGCTTTCTTAAAGACCGCCTGGAATACCCTTTGTGAACTGAACAGTGATTCTCATCTCCCCTACCAGATCCTCACTCCAGGCCTGCTGTGCCCTGACAGGTTTAGAAATAAGCCAGCACATGAGTCAAACTGAAGAGCAGCTGGGAAAGTCAGTATTACCATTTATGCACACAGGAGATATATGAGAAATGACTTCCCTTAATTATATCTATTTATGATAGATACATGATTGTTTTTCCCTTTCCCACGTCTCCAAGATGGCTTGTTATCTTGCACTCTTGAGTTTAAAAAGATAAGACTTACATCTGCATTTATATTCATAAGTTCTTAAACTGTGGTCCTTGTTCTAGCCAGGGTCTCTGGACACTACTTTTCATTATTTAAATAACAAAATGAGAGCCCTGAAGCCTGAGAGTTGATAAGACAGATTCTCCCTCCACAGAGCCTCCAAACTAGGACACCAAACTCTTATACTTAAAAAACAAACAGTAATCATAAGAAATAACATGTAAACAGATGGCAAGCAAACAGGGCCATGTGGGAAAATCTGCAAAATCTGTACCTACCAATCTTTCCACACTCACCTTCTCGACGGGTGTTTCGTTGACACTTGACTTTTGGGATCTTGGTAAGGAGTTGGCAGTCTTCAGCTTAGGGAAGGAAAACAAAACAAAACAAACATTTGGTACACGTGCATGAATTATTTGGCTTCAACAGAGAGCCCCAATTAACTGTTCTCCTGCTTCTCCATAGGAGGGGAAATTCTGCTTTCACTTATTATCAATTCATTGGCCTGACTGTCTAAAGAGCATACAGAAGAGCACTGCTTGCTTGCTGTCTTCCTTGGACCACTGAGCCTGTGTTTGCTGATACTTTGAGCAGCCAGGCCTTCGTCCTCCCGTGCTCAGCGTTTCCCAAAAGCATGCACTGACAATGTGGCACCAAGCACTGATGAAACAGAGGGACCACGGGGAGCCATGGCTGCATATCACCAACGTGCCAAGTAAAAGAGAGTCCTATCATATAAACTAATCTCATCCACTCTCTTTCAGCCACTTTCAGCAGCTCACCTGGGCATTACTCACCATTTGTTCTTGGGGCAGTTTCTGCTTGATTTTATTTAATAAAGACCACAGGGATGTGACTTGCTTCCTTGAAGGGACCATTACATTAACGGATGCCTAACTGAGGGCTTCACTGGCAGTTTGCCACAAGCTTGAGCAGTCCCTCATTCACATTGCACAAGCAAGATGACAGAGAGGAACTGTCAGAGAGCCACTGACTCCATCCAGCCCAGCTGTACCAGTGAGCACTGGGTCTTTAGTTCGCCATTATCCCTTTTCTATTCCTGCTCTAGCAGAGGTCACAGGAATAACAATTTCTAACTTGGCTCTTTTCCCTTGCTCCACCAAGTTCAGCCCAGCTTCTGTGTTTGTTGCTTGTTCATTTTCATGGCTCACACCTCCCCTTTCCTGCTATCATCCTCCCACAGACTGGGGAGAATACAAAGGCCATTAGCCAAAGTGCATGCTCCTGCGGGAGCATTTCCATTCTCAAGGATACGTGGAATCTGAAATACTGCCCTTGTGTGGGCACTTTGGCAGCTGCTGCATCATCCAAGCAAAGTGGCAGGTGCTCGTAATTACAGAGGATCCAGATTTTGCTGGACATCTGCTACAGAAGGCGGCAACACTTGACCAAGTCACAACTTCAGGTAAGTACAAAAATTCTTATCAAGTCTTTCACCCTTCAGGAGTGGAGCACATCACTCTGTAACTACTTGCCAGAGCTTAGAAATTCTCTGTATCTTTGCAGAAACTGAAGTGGATAGCAAAGTGTCAGACCTCAAACGTGCTAAAGCGCCTCCCTGCCAGTGCCTCAGGGGAGTAGCTGTATCCACAAATATTCTGCTGCCAGTGAGAAAAATGAGAGCTGTCATAGGATAGGGCTTTTTAAAAATCTTTCCACTTACTAGGAGCGTAAATTGGAGTTTCTGGCTGAGCCCTGTGCTGTACAGGTCCTAGAGATCCATCAGTGTTGATCTGGTACACTTTGGCCATTGAGAACTGAATATGTCCCAAATATGGGACATTTAGGACTGTTTGTTGGATGTGCTCAGAAACACTCAACTCAAACAGCTGGGCAGTCACAGTTCAGTCCTTACCCAAATCACACTCTAAGACCCTCATAAAGTTAAATCCCTAATCTCAGCATCCACCTTTACCATATTTTTTTTTTTTTTGGCCAGAACTACATAAGTATTTAGCTCCAAAATCAAAAAAGCAATGCTTCCTTACCTCAGCAGGACAAAGTGCGCATTTTGAGCTCACTGTAAAGTGTTCTGAGGGAGTAATTTTCAATTACTAAGGTGGCAAATAGCTAGACTGTCCTTGAATTTAGTGCACATCATAGGAGCAAGAAGTCTTCTGTCCCCATCACCTCATCACTACTACACAACACCCAGGAGGAAGAGTAACTATATGGATGGAAAGAGTCCACAGCCTCCCACCTGCAGGGCTGGTGGGACTCATGCAGAAGACGCTCCATCCCTGTGCCAAGCTGCAGAAGAAGGTATGGTGCTAACCAAAGCAATAACTCTTCCAAGGCCCAAACCACGACACACAGGGCACCTGGGATCCCAGACATACAGATGCAGGCAAGCAGTCTTGCCCCAGTCTGCTTGCAGGACCCCAGGGAGCAATTTTCTGTAGGCTCCATTGCATCCTCTTGCTCTCTCTTGCTTTGTAGTTACCCACCCTGCTCACATACAACATTAGTACACACTTACTTGGCTAAACAGCTCACATAATGGTACATAACAAAAGTGGCAACCTGGCCAAAACTGCCAAGCTAACAGAAAGAAGGAAGAAGCCCTGGCTTCTGCCATGCATGGACATAAACTAAACACAGAAAAATATCCTCTCTTTTCTCTTGCTCTTGCTTACAGACAAGAGGGAATCTCTGTGAAGTAGGGGGACTGAACAGAACAAACAAAAAGAAGGAAAACAGAAGGGAAGAAACATGTGCAAGGAAAATAGGTCCTTACTTACGATCTGAACTGAAGTCATCTACCAAAATGATCTCCTGGATGAGGCTGGGAGGAGTGCGGTTCAGCACACTGCAGGGACCCAGGGAAGAAAAAGATAATCTTTGTGAGGTGCTATAAGAATGATAATGATAATAACGATTGATACAAATCTGCTATGCTATGTGTTACAGCAGGAATACCAAACTCCCATGATGTGGAAGAGGTAACCTTGCCCTTGTACCAGGGTTCATTGGCAAGAGCCAAACCGCAAGCAGAGAGCTATGACATCTCAGTTGGACCTTACAGGGACCACAGCCAGGGAGCTGACTGCGGGACTAGCTGGGGGCAGCTAGCAAAGGATGCTGCAGCACACTCTCTGTCTCTATGCAGAGAGGCAAAGAGGAGAGCACCACCTGCCCCGAGGCAGCCAGGAGGCCATTCTCATCTGCCAGGCACTGGGCAAAGGCTCATCACTGCCTTGAAGTGGAAAGAGCTGCCACTTTCCCCAGAAAGGAGCTCTGTCTCAATGTCACAGATGAGGCCTGATGGGGCTTCCTCATCAATTCCATTCTTTGGGAGGAAGGCAATTTACTTTGACAATATTCTGGATTCAGGTTTTATTTTCCTCTTCTGCTCATTACTAATCTTTTTTTCAAACCAGCCCCAACACTTGCTGAAAGGACCTTAGGCTGCTCACAGCCCACCCCACAATACCCTTGGGACTGCAGTGGGTTTTCATCTGCAGGACACAGGGGCTTTCACACACAAAGAGGGGAGATAAAAGCTTCTGCTCTCCTCAGAGGTTGCTGTACTCCAGTACCCTGGATTCAAAGCAGTCTGATTCTCGCCTCTTTATCTCTCTCATTTGTTTAAGACACTTGAAATAATTTTCCATAACCTTCTTCAAGTCCTTCGCCTGGCTCTACTACAACCACGCAGCCTCTTTCTCGGTGCCTCTGTGCACAGGCAGGTCCTCATTGCCTTCAACAAGATTGCTCATCACATTCAGTCAACCCAGTGATGAGGACAGCCATGCAAACTTGAATAATAAAAAACAGAGGTAAACACTGTCCTCTTTGTTCTAGCAACCCATCTCATTTCAATAGCACCCACTCCTCTGATTTTGAGCAATTCTGCAGAAAGATTGTTGGCTTTTTTTCCTGTTTTGTTTTATACAGGAAACAGACAACAAGAGTAATACCATACTTCCAGAAATGGAACTGTAGACAAATAAATTACCATCTTGCTAAGTAGCATCAGTGATGGCTTTGCATACAGAGCCAAAGTTTCCCCAGTTTGGGAGAGTTTTCTGTTGTCTCGCGCAGGAAAATCCCAACTGCTCTGATGCTCAGTATCACATCCCACTGTATTTCAGATTTATGCTGCTTCATATGTCCCTGAGAATATTTGTATTTTCAGCTTACATGTCCCTAGATGACTGAGCTTGCATTTTTCAAAGCTGAATCTCATTTGCTTCTGTTGGCTCATACCTCTCCGGATCCTCTAGCATGGTGGGGTGGGAAGTGGGAGATGTTCCTCTTTGCATTAATAAGTGCAGCTTCTCCCAGTATAGCCGTCATCTGCATATTTTACAGACAAGGTTGCCCTGCACTGAAATTCTTGTCTGTGCAAACTCAATGCAAAACATAAGCAACCCAGACAGGCTGCATCCTGCAGTATAATCCTGCTGTAAAACAGTATTCTACACCTTTTCCCACTAGCCTGACTATTAGCAGTGGTCACACTTTCTCCACAAGTTTCATGTCTTCCAACAAAACATAACTAGGAAAAAAAAAAAAGGCACACACTTTGATCCCTCTTCCTCACCTGTCCACTGGTGCCCCAGTAGAGAGGGAACACTCCTTGAGGAGTTCACAGCTCACTGTTCAATGCCCAGTTCTGCTCTCAGTTCCGCAATAATTTGCTGTGGAACCTTAGGAAAGGTATTTAATCTTCTTTGCACTTTGTCTTGTCTGTCTTTTTAACAAGGAACACAGTAATCCCAGTATTTCCCTCCAATGAGGTGCAGAGACTGGCACAACAATCAATTACTTTTAAGAACAAAATGTATTATTAGGATTCCAAAATCCAAATAACAATTGCATTTACAGCAGAAACACAACTATTCTCCCCTTAATTCATGGATTCTCTACCTCCTTTGTCTTGTCACAGCTTCCTTCTTTCAGCGACAGTGTTCTTACTCTCTTGCACGACACCACATCAGCATTGCCAGTGAATTTCTCTCCTCTGCTGATCACTCCATCCCTCATCAGCTCATAGGTAATCTCATTTATTCCAGATGTTAGCAGAGGAGAATCTCTTTTTTCCTGTGCTCTAAAATAATCTTTTATTTTTCCATTATTTAAATTGTCATTGTAATGAGTTGTGATACCAAATGCTCTGGCATTACAATAGCATCCTTTTTAATCAGAATTTATACAAGCTCTCTGCTTAGGCATTGAACCACTGGCAGCTGTTCAAGTCCACTGACTTAAAACTGGACTATTCCCCTTTACATTTGCACCAAAGACAAACAGTACCCACAATACTGACTGAAATCAGAAATAAAGAGAAAGAAAGGGATCCGACAATAAAACAGTTGATTTTCCCTTGTGCAAGAATGGTCACTGCAGCAGAAGTTATGGTATCACTTAATGACTAATCAAGCATAGACATCAATCACAAAAAATGCTTTCCGAGTGACAGTTATTTCTGAGGTAGAACAGGATGCCAAGCAAGTAACTGGTTTGAGAGTGACAGCTCTCAGGACATAGCTTGTCCTGACAAGGAACAGACGTCACACAAGCCAGCAGCTCTTGACTGTCACACATCTCCTGCAGGACCGAGGATGCCAGCAACAATCCATTTTTGAAGTGTCATGGTCACAGGTTCTGGTGGATAGGCCATTTCCCATTTGGGCACACATACAGGTGTGGTTAGCAAGAAAGATCTGCAGATCAGGATCTGGCCCCTAGAGCTGCTACATTTACATCACCCTGAAATAAAATCATAATGCAGGAATCTCATCCCTGGGTCTTCCCAAGACCTTTGGGTACCAGCATTGTGACTCAGCTGAGTTACTTTGCACAGCTGTCAGAATAACACAGTAAGATGGTACCTGGCTCAGGGGAGCGCATTTAAGCTCCATTTAGTTTTAATTTCAGATTAGTTCAATCCCCGTACCCGTTTTATGTATTTCTTCCTAGATTTTCCCAGTTTTAAAGCTGATTTTTGAGTGCCAAGATTCAGGCCCTCACCAACCAGTCTTGCGAAGAGCTCAGGTATGAAACTTCAACATACTCGACATACTCTAGTCACCTCTAAAGACTGGGATTCTAAAACAGTTTGCAGCCACAGAAAATTTTGCTCTTAGTGCTACTCATTTCCATCAGTTTTCCTCTTCCACCTCCACTTCTCTTCCACTCCCCATAGTGTAATTATGATAAAAAAACTTGGGAAAAGGCCCATAATGATGGTCAAATCATATTTAACATTCACCAGGTGCATCTCAAATAGTTCTAATTACCAAATGATCATGCTCTATCCAGCTTAAGAAAGCTCTTATGGATATAGAAATAATGACAGGCTGCAAGACTGACTAGTCAGCAGGTAAGCAGGCAGTGCAATTTTATGCTTCCTGTTGCTTAATATCACTGTGGTCCTCTGCAGACTCACAGTCAGGTCATAAACCAAACAGAACAGAACAGCCCTGTCCCTTTGGTACTTGACTTATCCCAAAGTGCTGCAAAGTAATAATTACATAGCACTCGGTGCACTGACTGTGTATGAGAATTGAGCAACAATTATAGTCACAGCAGTAACTCAGCCTGGCACATTCAGATGCGTTCTGCTGAAAGACAGGACTCTCTGGCTGCAGAAGAGGCACTGCAAAGCATCGTGAAATCTAAATCTTCAACTCCCTCTATAACAGCAGTGTCAAACTGCAAGTGGGACTCAGCCCCACACCTCTTCTAACAGTGCAGCCATGACCTGAGCCTTCACCTCTGGGTATATTTGACAAACTTCCCGTGCGTCAAGGACAAGGCTACAAGCCAATGCTTGGTTGTGTGACACTGCAAATACTGTAGAGCTCAAGAAGAATCCAGCTGTTGGGATCACTTGTCAGACAGGGTTAAATCATGGACACTTCTGACATTTGATGCAAGCAAGGAGTAAATAATTCACATGCACTGGCTGTAAACCATCTGGCACTGAAGACTCCAGCTGTAGCCAGAGGTCTTGGAGGAAATGCCGTCCACCCCACCATTCACAGCAGAGAGCAGCCAGCCCCTCACAACAACATTCTCCAGTAGCAGCAGGATTGCAAGGACCAATTTGAACAGATGTGTCATCTATTTTTCAAGGTCCTTGTCAGGGACCCTGGGTTGCAAGGAACACATCCAAGAGACTGCTAATACTACATCTTCAGTGCTGTGTCCTCTTCTGGGCTTCCCAGAATAAGAAAAAGAGGGAGATGCTGAAGCAGGTCCAGTGTAGGACCACTAAGATAATTAAGGGACTGGAGCATCAGATGTGTGAGACGAGGTTGAAAGAGCTGCAGTTCTTTAGCCTTGAGAAGATAATGCTCAGAGAGGTTGCGCAGTCTCCATCCTTGGAGACTCCAGCTCTGAGTAACCTACTCTAGTTGACCTTGCTAAGAGCAAGACTGGCCTGTTGATGCATTGGCAACACTTGCCTGCTCATTAGTATAAATCACTTCCATAGGATCTGGATATCAATTTATCTCTCTGTGCATTACTACTGCTCTGAATATCATATTTTCCATTTTGACTATGCCTGGTTTAAGGTAAAACAGAACCACAACACACTATTGGCTGCCTTGAAATTTTCTTAAGGATCCTACTACCATGGTTTCCGAGCACCTAGACATTTACTGTCTGACCTATGATGTAATTGGAAGAAATCTGCCGTTGCCCTAGCAGCACCATGGTTCCAAACCAATTTGTTCATTTTCTGAACAGTGGTTCTGTAGAACTCATTTTATGGTTCAGATGAAAAGGAAATGATAGAGATTAAAAGGCAAAATGCATTAACGCAATAAATACAAGTCTCTGGAAACACAGTAGCACCAAACCTGGCAGACAGAAACCAGCCTCCTAGCCATGAGGCAAGCTTGAAAAAGCCTGTTATTTGTTCACAAAGCACATTTCTCTAAGCCCACAGGATCTGACAGTGGAAGAAGCAGTGATGATGAATAATGCATTCATGTTAGTGATACCATCAGCTCAACCTTCTACCCTGACAATTCATTCTTCCTTCAGCCTCCACAGGCTCTTCCTGGATCTGTGTGCTGGCTTCAGAGACCCTTTGAGAAACGACTTGATAAGTCAGAGAGGGCAGAGGGTATTTATTGTGTAAAAACTAAAAGGAAAATACCTTTCCTTCATCACCCCTTCTGTGGGGGTGATGGAGAAGGGAAGGGGCAGCAGGAACATTGCTTTGTGATACAGATAATTACATGCTCCTGTCTACCTGGGGATGCTGACAGCCCCTAAGCCACTTATTTACTTGGTTAGATTTGGCCACTGTTGATGATACCCAGATATGAAGAGACACTAGTACAAGACAGCAAGTGTCCTGCAGGTTCAGCAGGGTCTGTGCAGAAAGCCCCAGGGAGGATCTGGTGGGCCATCAGGTTCAGCAGCCGTTTACCAGCAAATGGCCTTGAGCACCTGCTCAGGCCACACAGGCTCAGTCTCCACGAGAGTTCAAGTTCACTACCTTTTGCTTGAAAGATGTGTGGCCCTCACTGAGCCAGCCCCCGCTCCTGTAACACATGCCCTAGCAGGGGCCTGGCCACTTGTTCCCATTTATGGAACACAGTCCCTCCCAAGCACCTTCCCTCAGTTACATCTAGCAACACACAGTGCCGTCTTTGGTCACCCCCCACGCTTCAAAACCAAGCTCAGACAGACTGTTCCCACCTGCAGATACAGCCCAGCAGCCCCTTTCCTGTTGCTAACAATTGCCCCCACAGGAGCTATATAGCTAACTGCAGATATGTTCTGTCTTTGAATATTCGCCAACACTGCCAATCCAAGTCTCTGAACTGTCCTACTGGGCCAGCTCAATGCAGATCACAAGTACCTGGGGACTGCAGCCACCCTGCTTGGATAACTGCTGGAAAATGCCTAATGCCCCACCAGTTCCCTTCTGGGCACCATCATTTGGGCCCAGCAGCCCTTGACAAACTCACCTCTTCACCGTGCGGAGCAGGGTGGAGCGCGCCTCATTGTGGAAGGTGATGATGAGGCTGGTGGCTGGCAAATCTGTGTCATAACGTACAGAAGTGCACCTACAACAGGGGAGAGCAGAAAGGTAAGCCAAACATCACCCCGTAGCAGCCATTGCAACAGCATACCTATAATTTCTTAAGGAGAAGAGTATAATATGCTAAAACCTGAAATGGCACAATTGAGCTGCAGCAAGGGAGGCCTCAGCAGCCCCTGCACCAAGGCTGGCAGAGCTTAAAAAGAACTGTGCATGTTGAAAGGCAAAGTTTTGAGGTTGTGATACCTAAACTCATAATGCTGCATGCTGAGGAGGGTGCCTGGGTTTCATGGAGAGCAGAGGTTTCAGCATGGTGGACTCCAGCTCCTGGAGTCACCTGTGATTCATGTAAAATCTTGTTTATCCACACATAGGACGTATACCTGTTAAGGATGCACAGAGCTGGTACACACAGACATGTCTGTACAAAGCACTTCAGATTCTTTGGACACTGGGCTAAGGAAAACACTAGCTAGTGCTGTGATCTCTATCAGGGAGTTGCTGAGGTTCAACACTAATACTAATGGAAATGGAAGGCAATTCCTCCCATCTTCTCATCTCATCCATGACTTTGTAATGTCAGGTACATATATTCATTCTCAGAACCAAGGATTAACTGAGCATCAGCTTGCTCATAGCCTGTGGAGAGCAAGGATTCCTGAAGGAGAGACTTCTCCTCACAGATGTGAACCCTGCATCCTGTCCTGGCAGATAGTAGGAATGGCAAATTTGGGGTGTTCTGCTCCACCTTAACTTTCAGCCAGTCTACACTAATTCCCTGCCTAATGAAGAGCCCACACCTGAAATTGTGGCCTACTGTTTTTAACAACTCAAGGCCATGCATAGACTGAATCCGCCCTAGCAGGGAATACAATTCAGTTCTTACAGCCACTACTTTTCTTCCACATTTACTTACTGTTCTTTTGTGGCTGCTACTAAACTCTTACTGTTTTTAACATCACATTCAGTCCTACTGGTTTATGACTTTTTCATTGCAATATTTTATTAAAGGGACACCAGCTTCTTACAGCAATGTTCAAACATATAAAGAAACCTTGATAAAGACTAAAGTAGAAAGCCCGAGACCAGACAGGAGACATACCTCATTTATTATTGTTTCAAAATAACTCCATGATGTAATGCATACAAAATGTATTAAGGCATCAGTATGTGTAAAAGCAGCAGAGATTGGTGTATGTGTTATCTGGGGAAATCTTCCCAAGATCCCAGCATTATTACAGCATTACAGAGGACAAGGACAAAGTCTGGGCTTGAAAGTTGGCCCTTTCTTTGCTTCGTCTGTGCTTGAAAGTTAGCCCTCTCTTTGCTTTGGATCAAAAAAACGGTACATGCTAGGTGAGAAAGAGCTTGTAATGTGTGGAGTCAAGTATACCCAGGCTCTCCTTGGGTGCCTGAAGAAAAAGTGACATGTTAGTGACCTATTGACCCCCGACTCCTTAAACAAGGAGCCAGGTGCATTAGTGACACAAGAATGGGCTTTCCCCAAACCACAATCTAACATGTATCAGCTGAATTAAGACCTCATCGATATAGTTAAAAGGCAAGGTACTCCAACACATCTCCCTCATTCCCAAATGGCCATCTCTGCAAAGGCAGGAACACAGAAATAGGTTTATCTGAGCTGGTTATACATGCTTTGGGCTCTCCATTGCTGAAGTGAATCCTTGCAAAGCTGGGGCTGAAATGGCAATACATTTCCAGGGAATCACATATGTGTTATTTTTCAGACTGAAGTGCATAGATGAGGCTTTTCACATGAAGCATGCTCTGCATGCTATCACAGATCAAAATAAACAACAATTCACCTTTGAAGTGAGCTGTTTTTAAGTCAGAACATGACATCAGTTTAACAGAAAACAGCAATTCTGCATGGCAGGGAGACTTGTCAGTAACACAGAACATGTCACTGCTGCCTGCAAGTCATGAGGAAGCCAATCCCAAGCACTATGCTGGGGAACAGGAGTACAAGACTTTCATCTCACAACCAAGGTCCCAACTGCTTGTGTTCACAAAGCACCCTGATGGCTGTCAGTGCTGGCAGGCTCACAAAGCTCCATGTCTCCAAACATCCCTTTCACAGTTTCAATCAAGTTAGATGCCTGGTTTCCCACTCCCAGCAGCTGTGAAGTGTTGCTTTACAACCCTAGGTAAGGTCTAGATACCAGCCTGGAAAGGCATGCATTTCAGACAGTTTTCTTCTATTTTTTTCTCCATTGAAGTAGCCTGGTTTACACTATCCTATTCCTATCAAACGTACAGTTTTCAAGGTAAAACATTAACTTTTTGTACTCCAGAAACGACAAAATAGTTACCTGAGCACTATTAGCAATTTAAAGATGAGTTTAGTCAGCAGAATAAGTTCACCCCCAGTAAAACAAGGCCAGAATGATGCGCACTTTGTAAGCTATGAAATATTCAATGCAGTCACACATTAGTTTCATCCCCACCCTGGCAGCCTTCATCCAAACCATAATGCTCAGGCTGGAAAGAAAGCACCAAACCAGCTTCAGAGGTGAGAAATATCTGAGTAGCAACCTTCAGAGCAGGTAAGGAATACCAGCGTAAAGCAAGGCCGCAACAGTGATGTACCTTGCAGCCAGGACACAGAGGATCACTGAGGGAAGCCATGAGGCTGAGGGGAGCTGTGCAAAAACCATCAGATGAACAATTTGAGCTGCAATGGAGAGTTTGCGCTGAAGCAGAGGATGCTCAGACCTGGGAGAAAAGATCCTAGAAAAGCCACAAGCTGGGGCCAACATAGTCTAGGGTCTCTGTGCATTTGAGACCTTGCCAGATTAACCATGAAACACAGTGAAGTAACAGACCAACGTTGGCGAAGAAAAACCCAAACCATCCTTTGTCAACATCGCAGAACAGCACAGGAAGGCAAAGGACTCCCCACACCAAGCACAACCATGGCTTGGAGCAAGGACTGCATGGTACCTGTAGTGCCTGGTGTCCCGAATGGGCCGATCACTGCTGAGTTTGTCGCTCTCTAGCTGATTAAAAGCATGCTGGCGATAGGGGTCTTCTCCGGCCTTCAGCAACTTTGAGGACAAGTAAGCCTTTTCATCAAAACCCTTCCGGCTGTTCTTCTCTCCTTGGGGAGCCCTTGTCATCTACAGCAGAGACAAGCAAGACAGCATCAGGGAGAGCAGCTAACTCATGTTGAGACACTGGTAGTAAGTTCAGACACGCGTATGCTAAGGCAGGTTGGTTGCCACACATCTGAAAGTGGCTTGGGTATGAGGGAAGGCAAGACAAACAAGAGTTTGGAAAGAAGAGCAGGAAACCCTCACGGATATGGTGTATAATTCCTTCTCTGAGGAAAATTACAGGCCTCCCTAACCTTACCAACTGAGCTTGGGATGAAAGCTGTTGTTCCTGATAGCACAGACAGAGCCAAATTCCCTTTAGCACTTGTTATGCAGAACGTACATCTAGAAACCGTTCCAGGCAATGCCAGTTTGAGAGCAGCCACCAGCCAATGTGGCTGAAGCACAGTATTTTGAGGAAAAGCAGTTTCAGCATTTTGGCATACAAACACAGAGGTAGCTGATTTAACAGGTTCCTTGCTGTACCTTGACCAGCTTGGCCCAGTCTCACAAAAGTCCATGATAAAGTTGGAAGCTGCACGTAACTATTCCTAGTCCCACACAAGAATAAAAGCACTTGGGCCATCCCTTTCCTCTCCAAATTTTCCTCTGGCTTTCCTAGGCTACAGAGTCAGTGCAATGCCAGCAATTGAAGACCATTCACTATGGCCACTGGGAGAGAGGACAGGTACCATTCTAGCCCACACTGAACTCTTAGATATGGGATTTTGGTTGGAAACAACCTAGAAACTGTAAAATACTGGGTTATAAAGCAATCAGGATAGTGTATACATTAGAAGTAGTTTATGGTAGACATTTGATTGACCAAATCACGAAGAAGCTGTAAAATGCTCCCAGCCTTGTATGAAGGAGTTCCAGAGCTCCCTAAAACTGCTGCAAAAGGCAGATTCTGACACATTTACGTCTCATCCAAAGCACTGGACAATCCCCAGATCTTGAGATCCTTCTATGTAAAGTAGTTTGGATACCCTCTAATACTAGGTTTGATCATGTTTCTCCCTCTGCTATAGGGCTGCTTTTAGGACTGGGACTGTTCCACAGTACCACACAGTGTTTTGCTTGAGCCATCTCAGTGGGCTGGGAAACAAGAGACCCAGCACTGCAGCAAATTCCTAAAGCAGGAGAGCACTTAGAAGAACAAACATCTCTGCATCTTTCTCCGAGAAGGGCTACCCTGCAGTGCAGACAGCCCTAGGAGAACCAGACAATTGGCAAATTTAATTCAGTGTAGACAAGTGCAAGATAATGAACATTAGAAGAAACAAATTGAACTACTCATGCACATTGATGGATTTCAAATGAACCGTGACCACTCGGGTTGCAAATCTGAGTGTCCCCATGGACTCAGTCCACCAAGACAGGAAATACAGCAAATCGAGTGCACTGCAAATGGGACAGCGAAAACTGAAACCATTGTGAACATTGTAATGCAAAAGCCCTGACAGCTCAGCAGCCAGTCAGAGCACAAGTTTTGTCAAACCAAGCAAGTTACTAGAGGATGAAGAGAAATTAAACATTAAAACTTTTCCATTTGGAGGGAAGATGAATGAAGCGAGAAATAAAATAAAGGTGGCCCATAAAATTATGCCTAACAGAGCCAAGGTCTGCCTGATGCTCAGATTTCCCTTTCTTACCATACAAGAATGAAGGAAACATATTTTTATAGGGGAGAAAAAAACCCAAGAAAACCCAGAAAGCGTCACAATATTCAACACAAAGAAACTTATTGAATCACTGCACAGCTCAAGCTGCTGCATATGGATTTACCCTAGTGCAGGACTCGCACAGACGTGCTTCGGCAGATACGTCTGCCTCCATCCCCCTCTTGCACTGCTGCCCCTTTGCAAGGGATGCCACCGCCACCCCTCACCATGCTCACCACCGCAGTTTAGGCTTGGGTTTGGTTCATATTGCCATGAACGTTTTGCAAAAAACTGGAAGCAGGAACAAGTCTTCAGGAGCCATAGCCCATGGTCAGGCAGGGCAGGGGCTGACAGCATGAGATCATGGGTCATAGGCAGGCTGGAGGGAGGCCCACAGGGCTGACATGGGGTCCTGGATCATTGGCAGGGTGGAGGCAGCCCTGGAGAGGGGCAGGAAAAGGAAGGCCCATTAGTGCCCTCAGAGCCATGACACATTTAAATTTGAACTACCAGGGGTAACCCTCTAGGTACAGCAGTTCTTACATTACTTACACAGCAAATTTTAAAAAGTGGTAAAAGAGCACTGGGAATTAATTGTCAGTTGAGAACATTTCTCATATTTATCTGGGCCAGTATCTCTTCAAACAGGAAAAGGGAAAATGCAGGGGATGATAGCTCAGAGGGCTGCGCTTCAGCTTCCAGACAGACAGCTAATAAACAGATAATCAACAAGCAATCAAACAACTGATTTGTGAGCACCAAGAAGATAACAAGCTAATAAATAGGGGCCAATTGAGTTTTGTCAAGACCAAATCATGTCAGACCAACCTAATTGTCTCCTGTGATGGAGTAATCAGTCTTAAGGGTGTGGAGAAGCAGTAGATACATCATGACTTCTGTAAGGTTTCTGACAGGGCTGAGAAGACGTTGTCATTAGCAAGCTAGAGAAATAACAGTCTAGATTAAACTAATGCAGAATGGGTGAAACTGGTTGGAAAGCAACTGTCAGAGCAGAATTACCAGCTGTCCACTGTCAAAGCAGAGGGGCTACGGTGAGAGCAGATCTTAGGGGTTTGTTCTGGACCCAGCACTATCCAGCATTTTCGTAAGCACCTTGGATATTGAGACAGAGTACATTGATCAAATCCATATGAAATCTAGCAAAAGCATCTGACATATTGGGGAACATGATTAGAATTCAAAATTATCTCAACAAATGGAAAGTACAGGTCTGAAAACAAGAAATGCAATTCAATTAGGCTCCGTAGACCTTTACAATTCATTAGCTCTATGCTAATACGAAACAAGGAAGAAACAAAAAGCTCCTCAGAAAAGCCCTAAATATTACAGCTCGTTACAAAGCACACAACAGCAAAACCCCATAAAGAGAAGACAGCAAACACCATCCTGAGTAGAGCCCAGACAACTAGGAACGAGCCTGGCAAAGCAAATATAAAGCTTATCTTTAGGACTGACTTGTTTTATCAGATTCTTTTCCTGTAATATAGACATTTGACTACAGGACATTTTTTCACTGTTAATTGAAAACACGCTTGAGAGGAGCAGCATGGGTTCTCTGTGAAATATTAGTCAGTCCCCTGCCAAACCCTCTGAGGCAGGCGGACTAACGTCCACCCCCTCTTTCCTCTCCCTTCACATTAACACCTCTCACTTCAGAAAGAAGTCAATATAAGCACATATGAGCTCTGGGTATACTAAAGGCACAGTTTGTACAGCTGAGTGCAGAGTTAACCACATCAACAGGGCAGTTCATACCTATGAGCTCTTTATGTAGCTACACACCCTGTGCTTGAGGCTGGAGCAAGTGGGAGTTACGGGGGCAGAAGAGGCAAGTTCCTTCTGACTGATGCTCTGTGATAGACAAAAAAACTTTGGTTGATGAAAGCAGAAATTAAGATGAATAGGCACTGGAAATGTGAGTGTCTAGACTGGGGATTAGCAAAGTAGTTTGCACAAATCAAGGTTTGTCCCAAACATTGCTGAGACCTCCAATGCAATTCACATACCAAAATTTCAGGAAATACTGTAAACCTTCTAATCTCATATCACCATTTCTCATTTTCACGTATGCTTTTCCCTTTCAGTGACAGAATGGACTGAGTTGCTAGTCTGCTGTTGAAGTGTTTCTTATTTGTGTTTTGGCATGGTTCGAGAGACCAGAAACTAATTTTCAAGTAGTGAAATTAACTTTGTAAGCAAGGGATTAAGGGAAAGGAATTAATAGCATGCACATCTATGAAAACTTGAGAGGCTCATTTCTCCACTAGCACAGTGATGTTCCTCTAGGTCTTATCACTTGTAAAATACTAAGGCTATACTACAGACGGTGCCACTCATCTCTGCGCCTAGTCACTGTCTGCTGCCAGACACAGGTATGCCAGCTTCAGCATTGTGCAAACAGCCACTAAAACCAGAGCAGCTGAGGACCTCAGGGTCCCAAGATTTTTTTTGTAACAGCAGGCTTGGCCAAATTCAAGAAGGGTAATCATACCCCAGGGGCCACGAAGAATCATTCTTTAACTAGAGTAAGGTCCGCAAAACTCTCCAAGGTAAGTGCAATTAATCGTTTCACAGTTAATGTGAAGTTAATCCAACAGCAGTTTTATAGGATAGGATGTATACTTTGCAGCTCTTGAATATCTTACAAGTGTTTCATGCTAGGTCTACAAATGGAGCAGGGGCTGCCATCCTTCTCTTTTGTTTTAAGCTAATTTTCATGATTGTGGCAGCTCTGTCACAGACAGAGCCCAGGACAGTAAAGCATCAATCACAAGTCATCCCCAGCAAGTGTCCTTCCCTGGAAGAACTAACTGACCAAGAAGGTCTAATTGATGAAAATGGACACAAAGCAAGCCAGGAAGTAACAGCCTCACCAAATATTCCTCCTGCTTGATGGCCCCTTTTGATTATCCACTGCCTCAGCCTCACATACTGCCACTGCCATGACCCCCAACCCTGCCAGCACCTCTGTCCCACCTGCCCTGCAAGTCCAACCCCCTCAGGAGAGGTTTCCCCCTCGGAACTGGTTTAATGCCAGCTTCAGCCCACTGGGTTAAGCTACAGCCTCACTGGCTGAGCAATTCCTCTTTCCTAAGAGCAAAGGCCAAGGCCAAGAAGTCACCTTTGCTAACTTCAGTGGAGCTGATGGGGCCCACGCAGCGTGAAATTTTTCTCTGTGGGCTCATTGTACTTGCTCCATACGCTGTCAAAGTCACCTGAAGACAAGTCTCAAAGAGGGTAGGACAGCACAGCACCATCACCACTAGCAATCAGATGCTGGGGAGCACAGCAGTGCTTGGGTATGCTGCTCAGCTTTGTAACCCATATGCTGGCACAAGGATAGGCTCTAAATGGCACAGAGCACAAACAGTGAAGGACTAGGAGCTGCAGCAGCTCAAAGAAATTCCCAGGAGAACTTGCTTGCCCAGGGAGCAAGCTACTCTAGGTGGACTGAACTTGTAAGTATCATCTCCTGAATGCCTGCTGCCAAAAGCATTTGTTTTAGAGGGTGTGTTACATTTCCAGTTGGATTTAGGAATGCCAGCGTGCACATGGCTCTTGTTGCGTCTCATGAAATAGTCCGAATACTTCTCTGAAAAATTGCTCAAAACACTTCACAAGAAAAAGCTGTACCTGACAGCACAGGGCCTATTTTATTCATGCTTTGTTTAACTGCATAAAGCATTTTAAATGCGGTTTAGGAACCATGCTCTTTTGGAACTTCTTTTATGAAATGTTAATAAAAATTACCACAGTTAAGTAGAACCATCTCTGTTCTTTGGGAAGTGCAAGTGCTGACAGAGGAGCTCAGAGACCGGTTTGAATGTTTTGTTTGTGGCCTGCACAAACTGGAGTAACACAATGGAAGCAGTAAAGCAACTGGAATTTATTAGCTCCCACACCAGCTAATTGGTCTCAAGAGATTTTCTGTTGCCATCAGCACTGGACAATCTTGAGACCTGCTGCCAGTTCCAAATTGGGCTAGGGAGAAGCGTGGTGGGCTCTCAGCAGAGACTCTTTTCAATGCCCTCTGAGAAAAGGCCATGGTTGGCAGCTCCCAGTGTTTCTCTGTAGCAGAGCTGTAGTCACAAAGGGATGGTGAGAGTGCGAAGCAGGGAAAGGCTGCTGGGGCTTGCTTTCCAGTACTGCTGCTTGCTCAAGCTGGCTCTCCACCTCCCTATTCTTTTCCATTGTCTCCTGGCATTGTTTTCTGTATGTGCAAAGGCAATTCTCTGCCAGCTCTGCAAGGCTGCTCTGTGCTCTCTGCTGTTTTAGCCCTGAGAAATCCTTCTCTCCATCCTGCCTCATGGCTAGGAAGTCATGGGATTCCACCAAATGTTTTCTATTTTGTTCTTCTCTTCTTCCCTCATAGTTTTGCCAGACAGCAAGTAAGCTGTTGACAAGGAAAGTGTCCTCAAGCATCCAGCCTGAAAAGGTGAAAATCCTGTAAAATGCAAGAAAGGAGAAGCAATTACTTTTGTGTGTTTGGTTTCCACAGCAATGTTCTCCCCACACCCATAAATTTTTGGATGCTACTTTCAGAGCCTCCTCCAATAGACACAGAAGATGTCACAGTGTTTGCCACGTTGTTGTCCACAGCAAGGGTGAGGTGAATATCACATTCTCCTATGATGTCTGTCACAAGCACACATGGGTTGTTAGTGTGAAGAGTTTAGAAACAGGATGTTGCGGACTTACAGGTCACAACGGTGTGTTGATAGACATGGCTTGGCTACTACCTTTCAAACAGACCTGACATCATTCGACAAGCTGGTCTTTTGGGAAGTCTTGGGGAAGAAAGCAGGCAACACGAGAGAGGAAAATAATGCAGGAGCAGTTTACTGGGGAGCAGCAAAAAAAACCCAAAAGCAATTGTTACTACTTCTGTTTATCACAAGCAGTGGTTCTCCGATAGCTTCACACATCACCACCCTCATCCAATTTCTCAGCACATGTAAAGGTGGTATCTGTCATACATGGTCGCAACTCCTTGCTTTTGTGTCTAAGAACTCACAATCTTGCTTCTGAGGTAGCCTTGCAGCAGCATCTGCCTAATGATCCTATTTAGCCATCTCTTTAGTGACTCTGTGGAGAAGTGTCTTCCTTGTGGTATTTCATCCTGATCCTGCACGTATGTCCTCATCTACAGAAGCAAGGGATGCTTCCAGAAAGCACATCGGGACCACTTTGCCCAGGTCCCAAAGGTAGGCAAAGCAGCATAGGTCAGCAGCTGGAGGACAGCCAAAAGTAACATGCAGAGCACAGTTGCCAGCACTTCAAGCACACATCAGTCTCGTTCATTTTGCAGACAGCAGCACTAAAGCGCACAGGGTGCTCGCTGTCGTGCTGGTTACATGATCCCAGCATTGCACTGCATGCAAACAAGTCTCTCCCAGATGCAGTGACTGGCTCCAGCATGAAAAAACCCTTCTCCACCCCCATGGAGATTAGCAGTCCGTGCATAAATCATGCCAACTTGGATTCCTCTCTGAATACAGTCCTGACACATACTCATTGTAGAGTGATAATGTGAGAAGCTGGAATTTACTACAAAACCTCTCACGTAACAGGTGCATGACACTATCGGTTACCATGCTCTACTGCTGGCCAAGACAGATGTATGACATATAGACATAACACGTAGCAGGAGATGACTTCTATGAAGTATGCCCATCTTTGGCCCAGCTATGTAATGCTGAAAAGACCGTGAGCAGTTAGCAAGGGCTGATTCATGCAATGTTTTCTGGCCCAGTTGCCCAGAAGCCTGAAGACATTGCCCATAACTCAAGGAAGGGTACATGATGCCCTGGGGCTTCCTTCGAGTCTTTTGTTTTCAGGAGTGTTGAATAAAGCAAAGCAGTGGAAGTCAAAAGGGCTTCGAAGATAGATGCCAGAAGGCACCCTCTTCTAAGCTGCTCTGAGGAATGAGCCTGCTCAGTACCCTGGAAAATCAGACCCCAGATGAGGTGAAGCAGTTGCCAAGGCCTATTTCTTCCCTCAGTTTGAAGTCTAATGCACACAGATGTCCATTATGCAAATTTGAAAAATCATTTTACAATTTCTTTTAAATATATTTATAACATTCACATACATTGATTTTATATAAACACCCACATGTCCGGACACACATACATCTGGCTTCTATGTTCACTTGATCTTCATCTCATTTCCTGGAGCAAAGCCATTTATTCCCTATTTGGCAAATACAGCCCAATGAACATAGTAATTTTTGCTGACAGAAACCTTTATGCTTTTATATTTCTCTCCAGAAGAAAAAAAAAAATAACTGGAGAAACCGCTGAAAAATAGTGAGGGAACGGTCTTCAAAATTACCGAGAGAGGAGGATGAGAGAGGAGAGCAAGGACTGTGGAGCTGTTCTTCCCTGAAACAGACCTTGTTTTCCAAGCATACTTCTCTTTACCCATAAATATCCATGACCACATCTGGTGTCAGGGAGAAGACAGACATGACAGCACACTCTTTGAATACCTAAGGGACTAGGCAGTTCATGTTGGAACTCCCACCAAAACAGCAGCACTGTCAGAAGGAGATTCCAATGGGTAGCTGGGTTGTAGTTCCTCTGGGAATTAAGGTTTTGTATACAGAAACAACAGTCACATGGACATGGAGCTCTCTGCATTCAGATGTCTGTTCAGTATCACATAGCAAACCTCCTCAGCAAAAAACATCCAGGTTACTTGCTGTATAAACGACTACTCCTCTGCTAAAGTTTATACATACAGAGTTTGTAGAAGTGTTGTCTGAGATCCTTCAGAGTGAAAAAAAGGCACTATAGCAAGTTGCACTTTTTCTTCTGGAAAAATATCCCAGTCTCCATAACACATTTAAATATGTAAATAATATTCCTGGTTTCTAAGTGATTTTTAATTATTAAAGCAAAAAAGAAAAAGGCACAATGGTTTGTTTTCTGCCTTCTAAGCGTTAGATGCTCAGTGGCCTTTCAGACGTCAGCTGAACTCTGATGTAGAGCATCTATATCAAGACAGATTGACACAGCATTCTGTATCAAGACAGATGATGCCCTCCTGATTACCTGGTAGCACCTACATAGCCAATAGGACAGTTCAAATGAGGGTTGTCTAGGTCTTCATTAAATGCATCAGTCACATAAATTGGGTCTCTCTAAGCTCAGTACTCTGCACAGACACAATGTGTGTAGTGCTGATGTACTAATCTATTCCCTCTGAACTCAAGTGACCTACATTCAGCCTTTTCCTCCCAGTGAATCACAACTGTCCAGAGTGACAGATGCTGCCACAGATATTTTTGCAGAAGAGAAAGCAACTTGAGACCTCATAAGCTGCTAATGTAGTCAGCAGTGAACTAGATACCTAAGAGATGAGCAGGAGTCAGCTAGCACTGAGGAGCGGGGCACTGCTCACCCAAAGCATTAAAATACCTGGTTATATTAAGCTCGGGTCTCATTTTCTTTGCCTTCAAGATCACACTGTAAGGGCTTTTTGCTAAGGCTAGAGAAAGAAAGTTAACATACCTTTTTAATCATTCACCCTCGAGAGTTAGAGCTCTAAACGGAAATTAGAAAATCAAGAGTAAAATAGTGTGGTTTTGCAACTAGCCAACATTCACACTCCACAGAAATACTGTGCACATGCGCAGCTGAACCAGGGAGGCAAGGAGACATTTCACACCCCCACCAGGGACAAACCCAGCCTCACAGCAGGAGGTGGGAATGTCCCCCTCTTCCAGCAAGGAAAGATTTTTCCCTAACATGTTTCTGTTCATGGGTCGTGCTCAAACAATCATGATTTTGGATGTCAACGAATTCTGCACTCTCTCCTCCTTCCCCACGTTCATGACCAGATGGATGCTGTTACAGCCTCTCACAGATAGCTGTACCAAGCAGGTGGGATGCACCGCACATCCTGCTGACCCAGCTGGGTGACAACTGGCCTCAGGGAGCCACACTCCTGCCTTTGCGCTGGCTGGGGTACCATCAGGCTGCAGCTGGAGGCTGGCCCTTAGCCCCAGAGCCTGCACAGAGCTTGTCTTCCCAGGAGATAACACCTGGATAGGACATGGCCTTGATAAGTCAGGTTAAAAATTTACCATGGTGCTTCACACAGCTCTTCCTCACATTAGCTTGTGAACGTCACACAGAAAGGCTCTTGGCAGGACCCGCTGGTTGCGAGCCAGCCCCAATATGAAAATGCAACTTGCCACTTTGGTTGTTGGTTTACAGACATTTAACAAAGTGACTTAATCTAACTCCTCATGCTGCTGCTGAATCATGACCTCATTTCTTAGAGAGGTTCGGGAATGACCTTCAGCTCACAATGCGAAATTGTATTACAGAGGTTGGAAGCCAGGGCATCTATAGCCAGGGACTGTACTGGCAGTCTTTTTGTAGTAACGATAGTGATGGTGCACATGCATCCATGATTTATGACAAAAATGAGTCCTTCTGCACACAACCTTGCTCACTCAGACATGTTCTGTTGTGCATTCAGCCCTGCGGCATGCAATATTGTCTTCTAATAGTGGAAAAACTCATCGTCTATTTGTCAGTGAAGATTTGAGAATATCAGGCCGTTGGCATTTTGTTTAGGAGCCAAATAATATTCTATTTTAATTGATTAATTTTTCAGTTACTGCATTGCTCCAATTCCAAGACTCGGCAATCAATTTGAACTGACAAGACCCTCAGAGCCGCACTCCGCTTCTGCTTGGGTCTCCATTTGCAAAGGCATTAAATTCACCTCCCTAGCAGCAAATTTAATCAAGGATGGTGCATATCAATGAAGAATCATGAAATGGGCTCATATATGCCTGTCAAATATGAAAACCCTCTGTGTTACGCTATGCGGGCCTCTGTCATTCTAGACTTCAATCACATTATTAATAGAGGCCTCCTCAACAGCCTGCCATTTAATCACTGTCAACAAAGAAAGAGCTGGGCATATAAGCAAAAGCAGAGCCACTGAAGCAGGCATCACAAAAATGCACACATCTGACAGTCTTGAAATACACTCAGGACGGAGATGGCCAGAACCACAGCTCAGGGAAACACAGCTCTCTCCACACACAAAGCCCCACAGTTCCTCACATGGACACTCATCTCATTCTGCAGGTACAAACTGCAGCAAAAAGAAAGTCAATTATTGCAATGACCAGCAAGGATCTTTAAAATCCATTATTCTGCTAATCCCCACCCTATACCAGGGCAGCCACCATCTGCCTCTGCACATACAGTGCTCACAGCTCTGTGGTGAGTCTCATATTGTAAAATTATCTTGTAAAGATGCAGCTCTTGCGGTATGTTGTTAGGAGAACTCACAGCTTTTCTTTTGAAAGGATAACATTTTGCCTTCATATTGGCAGAAGAGAAAAAAAGCAGCGGACGCTTAGAAATTCAAAACTGAGAAGGTGAAGGACACAAAACTTGATTTTCAAATCAAGTAATGTTTGAATGCTTGTGGTCAGCAACAACAGCATTAGAGAAACCTTGGGTTATAGCTGGTTTTTGGCCTGGCTAAGCCATAAGTCTGAGCAGGTAGATTTGGGGATGTTATGGTTTGAAGAACCCACGAAAATTTATTGTCTGTTAGACAAACATTCTATCACGCAATAACCCCTCCCCACCGAGGAAGAGGAATCGGGGAAAACAAGGGAACTCGAGGGTTAAAATATAAACAAATTAAACAGAATAAGACTAAATAATTAACACTAATAATACTAAAGAACTAATATTGATCCAAGTATCGATATAAAAATATACAAGGATTATACTCAGCCCGTTCTATCAGTAGGAAGCTGGTCACTCCCTGCAGGGGACAGCAAATGTCAGACACTGTGAGCCCTGTGGCTTTGGGAGGAAGGGAATGGCTCAGGTGCCTGGCACCAGGGCAAGAAGTTCTGTGAGAGAGAACTTCTCAAACAACTTTCTAATTTATATTGAATGTGATGTTCATAAAATAAAATAGTCCTGTTGGCCAGCCTGGATCAGGTACCTGGGTCTCACTCCTCCTCATCCCTGCACCTGGCAGGGCTTGAAGACACTGAGACCTTGAAACCTACATACCATAGCTGGCTATAAAGTAAATATTTTCACAAATTCAGACACTAATGTCTTCTAAAAAGTACAGTTTTTCCAAGTGTTAGAAGAGACCTTACTGAAGTAAAATTACTGAAAGAGAAATTAAATCTTGTGTCGCTCAAATCAGGACAGAGGAACCATTGGTTTTGAGCTGATTTATGAAAATGTATGTCTGACATTTTTTTCCACACATTGAACTCATGAGGTTTTGCGCAAATCCATTTTCAGGATGCTCCCAGAGGCACCACCCAAAGCCTGCACTCCTGACAGCACACACACACACACACACACACACGGCTGGCTCACAACCCAGCCAGCAGCTCAGCAGTTTCCACTTTGCAGGCAAGTTTTCAAACTAAAAGTTCATGCATGTGTCATAAGAAAAACATGGGTGTCTGTTTCTGATAGCTGGGGCTGTGCTTTGGCTTCCCGGAGGTGCCTTGTATGAGTACAACTGATGCTGTCAAGGAAGGCATTCTCAAGATCTACTGGATGCACTTTTTTAAATTCTCGTCTTCCAAAGCATGACAGCGGAGTATAACCAGTAGGCCCAAGTGAACTCCAGTCATGTCTTTGGGCAGTGGAACAGCCCAGCTGCCTCCCATTGCCTGAAGCACCAAGGAGGCCCATTTTTCACCACACAGATTTATTTCACAAAGGTAAGAGTACAGGTCCAGAAAGCCACCGGTGCTGTGATAGTCAAAGAATCTTGCCTGTGCCTTCAGCAGCCTTCCGAAATGCAAACGAAAATTAACACTAGAAACATTCAGTCCTGTCACAACTCCATGAAAGCCACAGGGTTGCTCATGAGGATGAGCTCTGCTTGTTCCTCTCTGCAGCGAGCAGCGTGAAGCACAGAGGCATTATTTGTCTTCAGGAGAACACAATGTAAAAATCTAAGTATGCTGTAAATTACTAGTGAAATTCAGTGGCAGAATTCCCAGTGACATCAGCAGGACAGGATTTCAGCCACAACAAAAATATAAACAAACACACACAGAGCATTTATCCAGGCCCCAGTTTTCCACTATCTTTCAGTCATTCACACTCATTATTTTATTTTGACCCACTGGAAAAATTAAACTGTTTAACACACTGAACTTCCCCTTCTTACATATCTTTATCTACCCTGGAAAATGGCAATGTGTTGTTAAATAGATTTCATTACCCAGAAGAAAAATAATGTAAAAATTTCTAGCTGGAGGTTGTGGTGGCAAGGTAAAGGTTAAATGCAATACAGCTTGTTAGAGACAAAGCCTGTAATGCAATTCATTTTCTCCCAAATAGAAAAAGATGTTGAGACATTCTTCACATTTCTGGCTCACTCCTGTTGGGTTTTAACATTTCTGGCTCCAGAAGGGAGCATGGAGATGAACAAACATGAACAAAGGAAACGTGCTGAGAGGTTTGTTAAAGTAGGTTTAAAAAAAAATCATAAAACCAAAAGCAGAGCTGGGGTTGCAAGTATGGGGACAGACAGCACCAAAGACATCACAAAATAAACTTAAAAGAAAAACCCAAACCATAAAACCTACCACCAGAAAACTTGAAAGGACTGTCAGAGTGGAACAAGATGTTGGAAGCCTACTCTGAAATGACAAAAGGTGAATGTGAAAGAGGAATTACCTTGTTACTCTGCATTACAGACTCTGAAATAAGCATTTCTTACTGTAGCTGGCTGGATGTGAAAGGTATTCTATAGAACAACCCTGAACATGGCAGGACTGTGGAGCGACAATATGCAAGGCAGTGTGTTTACCAGTGTCCTGTGTAGTGGCATCTGTCCTTGCCACTGCTGAAGGTGGTCTGACCAACAGCACACCCAATGCCAACAAAGAACAGAACTCTTCAGCAGAGCAGTACCTCCTACTGATTACAATGCATTTAACAGTTCAAATCTTAATTTTGATTAGCACAAAGGCAGCGCCCACTGAGACCTCTGCAGCCGCAGTGTGCGAGCCACAGCATGCACGTCAGCTCCATGCCCACTGAACAATGTTCACCGCTCAGGATGCCAGGACAGCATTTTAAAATACTTCTTTGTAATTAACAGGTGTTTAAACAGATGTACTGGACTTTTACAGGAGCACATCCTTCAGGACTTTACCTACCTTATTTGAAGGGCACTTCACTGTCTGTCTATATGTATATTACTTCATCCAACTCTCTCCCTTTCTGCCTCTATCCCAAACCAGTATTAAAAGGCATATTTAATTTTGTAGAGTCAAGCACTTCGCACAGAGGGCAATCCTGAATCACAAGTGTCAGTGCAAAGCTGGTTTTACCATGCACGTCCAATACCAGCACTAATCGGCATGACTGTGCATAACTGTGCCAACACATGTCCTGACACCGGAGATGGAGCTCCCTGGAGTTCTTCTCTTGCTTCCCTGAAATCACATGCAAAGGTAGAACAGTAACAAGTGGCATGCCAAAAGCATCCAGATCAAGTCACCAGTGATGTCTCACACTCAGTAAAACTTCAACTAATTTGAAGCCAGAAATGATAATCAGCAAGAACCAGTCTGCAGCTTGGTCCCAAGGGGAGCCGCAACAGCATGAAGCCAGAGAAATCCTGGCATTACAAAAGACAGCTTCCTTTTTACATTCAGGATCATTCCTCAAGGAGGGCTGCAGGGAAATAAGACTTCTTTTAAAAGAAGGCAGCATCTTGCCATCTGTTCTCTTCTTCAAAGTGAGGCCTTCTCAGGACAAGTCTTCTCTCCTAATATCAGCCTCCACAATTATAGCAGGGTCCCCTACACCTTTGTAACCGCCCTGGTGGAAGTTTCTTCCTTTTTTTTCTCCTGCCCCATTGCCCAGTTCTGCCATATTTTTTTCAGGAGATGCCCGTGGAGGGGAAGCTAGCTGAGTTACCAAGACACCCCATGCTTTAGGGGTGCTTTGGAAGAACCTGCTCTATCTCAGCCAGAAAACTCAAAGCTCTCTGCTGCTAGCACCCCTTCTCCATCTTCACTGATTTTAACACTGCTCATAACAGAGTGAAAAAAACCAGGAAACAAGAATGAAAAAAACCCCAAGACCCAGAACCAACACACACACAACTAAACACCATGGCAGTGAAAAAGCTGAGCTCCCTTTGCTTTCTTCCAAGCCCGCCATTGAATGTTCTGCTGAAAGCTGCAAATGATACACTACATGAAAAATGAATTTGTCTTCTCCAACTAGTCCAAGCCCCCTCAAACGTGAGGAGAGCCCAAGGTGTTCTTAAACTCAAACTGCAGAATAGTCCAACTCCAATCCCATAACTGGCCATTTCTGCTCAGCCATAACAGTGCTGTGAAGTGCATTTGGCCCCGCATCTCCCACTGCCTGGGTGGGTAGCAAAGGGGCTTTGACAGATGCATTCCAACAGCCTGCAACCACTTCCTCCAGCCTGATTCAGAGGAAGCAGTAGGTCTCATATTTGGAAAGATCCCAAAGTATCATAAACCTGCTGCTGTTTTCCCTTTACAGCATCATTTCCATCTCTGAAAGCACATGTAACCACCAGGGCACAGGCTGTAAAGCCTAAGCCTGCTGTTGATACAGAGATCTGTCTGCATTTCTAGATGTTTGTTACCATAGCAATACCATAGAAATTTTTAGTTTGTTTTGTTGCTTTTGGTGGTTTTTTTTGGTTGGTTTTTTTTTTTAAAGCTAGGTTCTTATCCAGTGCTATCAAAGCCAGTTCCTAGTTATGTGAGAAGGAAATTAATACTCAAAATGTGCTGCGGATGTGGCAGGGCTGCTACCTG
Organism: Nycticryphes semicollaris; assembly: GCA_013400055.1. Classification (NCBI taxonomy): domain Eukaryota; kingdom Metazoa; phylum Chordata; class Aves; order Charadriiformes; family Rostratulidae; genus Nycticryphes; species Nycticryphes semicollaris. The sequence goes on along the minus strand of VXBJ01002730.1, from coordinate 72,957 downwards.
GGAGCAGGCTGCTGAGAGAAGATGCTCAGCTCCCACCTCACACCCCACTGCAATTGCAGGGCTCTCCCAGCTTCATTCACCAAAGCCACTTCTGATGCTCTAACCAGGCACAGTGTTGCTACCTACCCACGCTGATGAGTACCATGCTGCTGTACCTCCTTACCTCACCAGGGAGCTCTTGTGATTAACTTTGCTCAGAACAATCATCAGATTGTTATGAGCACCCACTTTCAGCCTCTTTCCTAAACAGCTCAGCCAAAAGGAGCCTACAAGGCCAGCACAAATAACATAAAGTCGACTTTCCCTTTAATGCTAGAGTCTAGTTCTATGGTTTAGCAGTGATCTACAAAAGCCCTAATACAACTACAATAAAAGCATTTTTCAGAACTGCTATATCAACATATATTGGCCAGCAGCTTGGTTTGCAGCGTGTCATTCACAAGCTACTCCCAGGAATCTGGAAAAGATGAAACAAATTGATTGACAGGCATTTACCTCCCCGCAAAAATAATTAACTGTGGTCATATTCAGAGTCAAGAATACCCAAGGGAGAATCCTTCTAGAAGCAAAAAAGTATCCTTTTCCCAGGAGCTTTCTGGTTTTTCTCCCCCCAAAGAGCCAACCACTTGGTATATTCAGTTAATTCAGGAAAGCCGACCCTTTAGCAACCAATGGAGCAGAAGAGCTTAGCAGCACACTTTCATTAGTAAATAGCAGTTAATTGGAACAATAGAAAACAGTCTCACAGCATCTAATCTTGGTAAGGTGCATCCATTATAAAATGGAGCCATTTTTGCAAACTTACCCTCCTGATTTGCTAAGACTGCACACTACCCTTTTCTGTATGCACATTCACAGAGGATCACTGTCTGGTACTGATCCTCCAAATAAATAACCATCCTTAAAAGCAGCCTGTAGAGGTTTGCACTGTGATGATAAAGGCCTGTTGTTGATATATATTTGCCAGTTACGCGGAGCAATGGAATTAATAATTTTGTTAAAGGAAAGAAGAAAGGTATCTTTCAAAAGTCCAATGATCTTTAGTCATAGATTAGGAAAGGAATCATATTTTTTTTTTGCAGAAAGTGATCTTCCTCAGCAAAGGCATAATTGCAGCATGCGATGGACTGCTTCAAAAATGGCCACCTCGGAGAGAGACAATTGACACAGACCACGCACCGTGGCTAAAGTAATGCAACAGCAATTCATATCTCTGCATTAACCAATGTCACACAGTTCAAGTCCTACTGTGCCAGCTCTGAGACGTGATGATAGGTGTCAAGAGAAAAGAGATACCTATCTCCAGGAGGCTCATTTCTGGAACACTGAAACATCAAACAAAATCTCATGGATTGAGGTACTACATCTTCACTTAGCCATCACAAGCAAGTGCTCATTTATTGTGGATTTAATCAATGGAGCTGAAAGTGATTCTCTAGTTTTAGATGGTGGAGCCTGGGCTGCAAGGCTCAGACATCATCTCCAACTAGAGAGGGCCCTACCTCCTGCAAGTCACTGCTGCCTTGGTGGCTTCATCAGAGGATGAACGCATGACTCATCCACAGTCTTGGGCAAGCCCACCCTCATTCAGGAGGTTACTGTAACCTGGCTTGTCCCCAGCTGTCGGATGCCCCAAATCCTGCTTAGGGATGGTTCAGACAAGAGAAACCCAAAAGGAAGGAATACAGCCGAGTCCTGGAACTGCCTGCCACCAGCCCTTTCTGCAGGAAGGTTCTGGGCCTTTTAAACTAAAGGTGTCCAAGACAGACTTCTGCTTGATGGGGACAGAAGCACACCAGCCAAACTGATCAGGTTTGCTCTCATCAGGTAGTTATGTTGGTTGCCTTGGCAGATACAGGAGGCAACCCTCTAACTTCCAGTGGTTTTGCTCAGAAAGTCAAACGACTTGTCACCATTTCGTTTGTAGCACTCAGAGCAGTCGGAGAAACACTAGATCTGAATTACTACTTTAAATAAAACAGGAAAATAAGTACAGGGATGATTAAAGTCCTCTGTACTGAAATAAATTCTCCAGAAGTTATCACAATTAAAATATTACAGTATGTACACATAGTTGGGCTGCCAAACAAACCTCAAGGATGTTAATATATACCCATGAAAATAACACATGCACATCTCCCAGACAACCCAGTTCAGAAACTGCACACCTCAGGTTTCCTAAAAAATTATTGTCCCTTTCTTTCCCCATCTGAAAATGAGGAAAGTCTACAGTTTAAATTGATGCTGTTTGTTGAAGTATAGAGTGCAGAGAAAAAAAGCACAAGGAAACAAGTTGGTCCTACCATGCCACATTGCGATATATTTCCCCTCCAAATTAATTTTACCTATCCTGCTCGGCCCTCTGCAAGCTCTCCTCATTCCATTTCACTTAGATGGACTGAGTCAGAGACTGTAAGACTTCATCTCCAGGTTAGTATTCACTCTCTGGATTATGGAGCCAGCATTTAGGCCGGTGGCTCAAACTCTAAGGATATTACCAGCAAGACTGCTCCAGCAGCCCTCAGAGCTGAACTGAGGGCTGAGAGTCCAAGTGACATCTTTCCTCCCAGTCCCTCTGCTCAGCACTGAACTGGAGCTGGGGGTGCAGCAACCATGCCAGCAAACAACCATCTTTAACCTGGTAACATCTTAACAGGTGACAGCTTATACAAACACTCCAGCACCCATCAAGATATTATAATAGAAGGAGTCTGTTCGAGGCACATCAAGACCAATGTGCCAGAACCAGTTCCCAAATAACAGATAAACTTTGGAGGGAAGCAGCAAGTGGGAAAAGCAGGTACAGAGAACCCAGCCCCATCTTTTGTTTTCTCACACACATTCACCCATTTAGCCTCTTCCCAGAGCGCTGTGTTAGCCTGCGTGAAGCAACAAGAGAGAAAGGAACTCCCTCAACTTCTTTTGTTGATAATGACTTAATGTCACCCTTCACTGCACAATTCCATGATACCCGGCAAGTAAGAGTCATCATCCCCCCTCATAGCTCCTGGTTAATACTAGGCTAACAAGAATAATTCCTTTTGCAGTCAGCCCATCTGGAGAAAAACATTGCCAGAATGGTGTATTCACCTTTGCTCAAGTGCTTTAACGTTGAGTACAAATGTCAATGGCAACAGAGCAAAAATGCTTTTCCTCAGGGCCCATAGTCAGCAACTGGTGGAGACCAACCTGGCTTTCATTCCTCCTGCTTCCCCCCACACTCCCTCCAAATACATCTTGCATCCTTCAGTGTTTTCTCAGGCTGTTTACTGGAAGATTACCCTGTGCCCCTAGGCCTCTAATGACCCAGCAGAGCTCCCATCTCTTGCTAGTATGGGGCTGTACTCTGCCCCTTTCACAGACCAAAAGGGAGGCAGTATCCAGGCACAAGGAAATATAAGTATCGCTTGCAGACAGATGGAGGGATGTCTTGGTACGACAAGCTCCTCCTGTGTTTCTTGACCTCCCAAGGACTGTCCCTATTGGCAGCTAGCAAAACATGGAGAAATGGCACAGTAGATCCTGGCAACCTGCAGAGCAAAATACAAGATTAGTGCCTTAACAGAGAAGAGGAACAGTGCCTGCAAGCTCTTAAATCAAATATTCTTGCTTCTTTCAGCAAGCTACCACAGCTGTCCATCCCTTCTTTCACCCGCATGGCCCCAGTAAAATCGTTTGGAGGACACAATCAATGATATTCACAAGACTGAAGCAATGTCTGGCAGAGCCCTTGAGAAGTGATTAACACCTCCTTTCCATTTCAGCTCAAAGAGAGAGCTGCAAAGCAGGAAACAGCTTCATAAAACACCTACTTCCCCTATGTCTACCCATGCCCTTCATCTGAAAGCCTTGCAATTCTCAAAACCAAAGCATCTATTTTAATTAACTGCTTCCATTCTCCATACAGATATAAAAAAATTTGGATTCACTTTTTTTTTTTGTGAGGAAAATATTGCCCTATAATTAAAAACAGGTAACAGTATTCTCTGCCTGGCAATAGCCACTTTAAAATCCTATTTTTATGCATTTTTGAGACAGTAAGGCAATTTTACATTACTCATATATTAAAGAATACAATTTTCTAGACAAGGGTTTAATCAATTAATCCTCAGTGCTGTACAGACATTTTACATGGAGAAATCCAATGAGCTATGGATTGTCAGTAAATTCTTACCTACTTCAACTAAATTCTTAGGTCTTCTAAGGGCCTCCAACTCCTGTCCTCAGACATGCAACAGATCTTAAAATCATTCACATCTGGGGCCCCAAATTGCAAGCTACACATTTAAAAAACTGCACAGAAACTAGTCTGTTGGTTTTGTTTTTTTTTTTGTTTTTTTTTCTGAACAGAGAAGGCAGCACAGCCCTCAGGTCAGTAACTCTTCAAGCATCCTAACAACTCCTCAACAGTCTGCTCATCTTCTGAAAGTGACAGGCACTGCACACTTGAGAAAAAGGATGGGCAGAAATGCTTGTTCTACACTCCTTCATTTTGCAATACTTCTTTAAATTCCGACTTGATGCCCACTTAAACTTGAAAACCCTTATATTGAAATAAATATTCCAGGCAAGACCTTCCATCAGAACATATTTGGCAGATGAAGCACTTTCATCCCTAACTCATGACACAAGAGTATGGAAGACAAGGGGATGAAGAAGATTTCTTTACACTTTAATCCCAAAAGGAAAGTGCAAGAAGCATGCAGAGAGCATCTAGCAATAAAGCACTCAATGAAGAGCAGGTCTTAAACACATGGACAAACACTCGTCTTCTCTCTAGTAATACCACAGATGATCTCGCTTCTCTGCTTAGAAGACAGAAGCACCTGAAAATCACAACTTACCTAGTGTGAGAGCCAGAGTGGGATTTGGCCCAGTGGACTACAGGTGTGCACCCTGCTGCTACAATATGGATGTCCTCAAAACACACTTTGTCCCTTCTTCCTGTAAGCCATACAGATAGGTGTCCCTTCCTGCCTTTGCCTGCCATGCTGGTGTTGTTCCTCAAAGCTCCTTGGGTGATATCACAGTCTTTGCGCCAAGAGAGGACTCAAAACTCGTCTGTGAGACAGCTTCCATATATTCACTTGCTTTTTAGGCATGGAAAGGAAACAGTTCTCCTCAGCAATCTGTTTATACCACGATACCCATCTGAGGGTGAAGAAAGAAAATCCCTGAGGAGATAGGTGGGATTTACCGGTAAAAAACACATTAAACCAAAAACAAACAAACAAACAAACAAGAAAGAACACCAAAACCAACTCTCCAGTGGCCTAATTGCCCTGCTAGCTTCAGAGGAGACTCCCGCTGTACCCCGCTGGCAAGCATTTCCGATGATGCCTATGTGCTTTGGAGCCAGCAAAACATTCTTGTGTTATTCTCTGTGAGAGACATAGACCCTTCAAAATCTGAACGTAAGCAATTGATCTTTGGTGCTGGAAGCTAGGTTTCACATAGAAGAACTCAATAAGCAATTTTAATGTCCAGTTCCTGAACTCTGCACAGCCAGACACTTTCAAAATGGCATCCCTTGGCCAGCAGAACTGGAGAGAGTGGAAGGACAACAGGGAGAGAAGCAGAATGCAAGATATACTTGTGCCCCAAACTAAACCATTTGTTTTGAAACTATCATAGTAAATTATCTGCATGCCTTCTATCGGCTTTGCTAGTGGCTTTGCTAGTACAGTATAGGAAAGCAGAACACATATTTTAGGAGAGGGCTGCTACTGAAAAAAAAATAAAAATCTAACATTCTATGATTTTTCCCCTTTATCATTGCAGATCTAGAAGTTTTTGAATATCTAAGTTTTAAGCATTTTCTGATCAGCAGATAGCAAGCCTTGTGGAGCAGCCTCAACTCAAAAGTCAGTATATCATTAAATAATTAAAAGCATAGTAGTGGCAGCACACCAATATCATATGGAACCTCATCTCTGTCTGCAGACACCAAGGACTGCCACATTTCATAGAAATGGTAAACAACAACAGACATATTTCTGCTGATGTAATTAATCTCTATCCCCTGCCACATTAAGAAGAGAAAGATGCCTGTGTTTATGATGAATTCTTCTAATTAAGAACCTTGTGCAAATGGCATGCGTCTCACACGAGGGATTTTATCTTACCCAGGAACTGAGTTCAAGGGTAAAATTCAGTTGCATAGCCAGGTAAGCACAAATCAGTGACACTTTTCCTTCTGCTTGGCAGGAGCCAGTGAACCATCCCCAGACAACTCGTTACTGTTTGCCTCATTCAAGCCACTCATTACAAAGGTCTTTACCATGCAGCACTGCAAGATGTCACACTTGTAAACAGAGACCTGAACACTCCTGATGCTTCATCCCAAAGACACCAGCCTTGAGGGGTGCAAAGCCTGCTGGCACTATGTGTCCATCAGCAGGGTATATTCACCTCACTTTTCCTTCATCCCACTCTCTTCCCTGCAAAATAGCCGTGACTATCTGCACGTGTGCTGAAGCTCTAGGGAAAGGGATGTCAGTCAAATGCCCAGTGGGAAAGACAATCAGTGTAGATTTAGACTTTAACCTTCCTGAGCCTCCCTCAGACTCTTGATTTGTAAAAGAAGATGCTTAAGCACTTACCACGTTTCTGAATAGTTGAGTGCACTAGATACGTCAACAGAAAAAATAAATTTATTACCAAAAGTACCAACTGAAGCGTCTCAACATTACTGTCTCTGGACTATTTCCCCTGTAAAAGTCCATGGGTAGAACAGATGCCTATTTAACATAGAAATCTGTATTCACTTTCAACCTGTGCATCTTTAGCAGGTAAGATTCTTGGCCTAGTGCAATATCTAACTCCTAACTAATCTGACAGTAGAAACTAGTCATAACTATAGCAGGCAGTACCCCAGTTTTGGTGCATAAAGCAGCAGTCTCTGTTTATGGACCAGCAGCGAGGACTCTGGCTGCCTAGCAGCTGAATCAGATGGGAGCAGCCCCCTTCCCAAGCAGCAAAGAAAAGGTTCAAGGAAAATCATCCTCTATCCGCTGCCCTCTGTAACACCATTAGGCCAGGTCACTTAATACACTAGGAAAAATTGCACTGATTGATAGCATTTCCCTTGCCTGACTAGGAGGCAGGCTTTTACATCAGCTTTGGAGGAGCAGACAGGCATCTCTAACAGCAGTCCTCTCCGCCCAAATCACACATCTTCAAAGGAGGGGGATGTGGCTGAGCTCTTTGCACAGCAAGGAGCAGCCAGCTCCAGCCCAGTGACATTGAATCCTACTCTACAATCCCAGCATCCTTAGATAATCTCTCTTTCTGGTTTCGGACCTTGAGCATTCCATCTGGCTCAGCACAGAATAAAACCACAGTGTTGTGTACCCTGCATATTATATTGTCAACCTCTTTAACAGGACAAAGGGAAGAAAGAGCTATTGGATGGTTTCTGAACCTCCCCAAACAAGAAAGAGGCTCCAAGAGATAGCGTTGGCCATTGCTACAAGAGGCATTGAGCATCTGCAGGGAGGCTCCCTGGATGATACAGTTATTTGAACATCTCCACCTTCCGTGACTGCTGTAAACAACACTATAGGTCTAAAGAGGAAATTAAAAAAGCAAAAAAAAAACACGGTCTTTTTTCCTAAAACACAAAAAGCTGAAATGACACAGTAAGAATGGTAGTATTAGGATTCTACATTTCAGCAAACATTCAAATGTTTTAAATATATTTTAATACTCCCACACCCACCCTACACTAGGATCACATACTAAAGACAAATGTTCTTGCACCCCAGGCCTCTTTGTACATCTTTCTCATCCGCAGGGAGCATGAAAGAAGGTCCTCTAAGCTCCCATAAGCTATTTCAGCAAACCAAGGAGCATATTGCTGTTGACCTTCACATTCTCAGAAATGCAACAAATCAATTTAATGAAAAACTAAGCGGGTTGTTGTTTTGTTTGTTTGTTTGTTTTTAATTAACAGGCTTTTGAGAAATGCACAGTGACAAGTTCTTTTAGGTCAAGACTTACTAAAGCACAGTATAAATACCTTTATGCTTGCCAGATGTGGTGTGTGTCCAGAATACAGAGAGTTGAGCTGCCCTCTAAATGACATTGCGGACATTCCCATACAGCTGTTTTTCATGCTTGCTTTAGTAATACTGGCAGTACCGAACTGGCAGGAGAACTGCAGATACCTCTTCTAGAAGCACAGCATACAGGGAGCCCAAGCAGTCCTACCAAACAGGTAGGGATTTCCATCCCACCCTTCTCAGAAGTGAAGGTCTTTCCTTCAGATCATCAGGGTTTTCAGTCTATCTTGGCCATTTTTTCCCCCTCAAGTAACTCCAAAAAGGCCATTTCTACCTATAGTGCAGAGCCACTCTGAAGAACCAATTCTGTCCCAGTCCCATATAGAGTAACGGAATGGTTTGGGTTGGAAGGGACCTTAAAGATCATCAAGTTCCAACCCCCCTGCCATGGGCAAGGACACTTTCCACTAGGTCTGGCTGCTCAAAGCCCCATCCAGCCTGGCCTTGAACACCTCCAGGGATGGGGCATCCACAGCTTCCCTGGGTTTGGAGACATTCAAGAAGCAACAGTAAGCCTATGTCAAATAGGACAGACTTCCCTAGGGACCTGGAGTTGCCTGCAGCTGTTAGGAGCCTTTTTGAGGTGGCATATTGCTGCTGCCCCAGAAACACTGCTCCTCACCTCTCCAATCAGGCAGAGACAGTTATTCAGCTCAGGTGCAGGCTGTACCCCAGGGTGCTCATGCCTTAGACTTCTAAGTGTTCCCTGCCTGCATTACAGAATTACTAGCAACAAATATTACCCAATAACACTGGCCAAAACAACAGGGGTAAAGGCCTAGTTTGTAACTTTTCATCACCCAACTGATGTTGTCCAGACTGCCAGAGTCTGAATTAGTCACCTACCTCTCCTCTACATCTGCAGCAGTGGATGTCCTATATTCAGACTCCTATTTTGGGGGCAAATGAGTACAGCTAGCTGAATTCATCCTGGCAAAATTCTATTCCTACAAAAGTAGATGCTGCTGCTTGTGTTTGCACATGAGTATCAATAACTTGTGGCACAAAGGCCATATGCCCACTCAGATGGCATTGTCTGTTACAACTTGTGCCACTGGACAGGAATATAAGCGTTTCAGCATGTAGGCACTCACGTTCCTGTTACCACCTACCTGCTTTAAGAATTTTGTAGCAAGTCGAAAAATGCATACATACTACAAATGCCAGAAGCGTGTTCCCAGATGCAAAGACTTTCTTTTCTGCAGGGAGAATGATTAAAGTGCCTACAGTGTACTTTTCCTCTCCAAGAAGGCCAAATCACACAGGTAACTGCTCTGAGCACAGAACTAGAATCCAGATGCTGGTTAGAGATGTCATTTGGCATTAAAACCAACACGACATGGGGAACATCAATTTACACTGAATAAATTTGAGACTTGAACTCTCCAAAGACAGAGTTAAGACTGATGAAGCAGCAGGAGCCCCAAGAAGCCCCACTGCCTCGCGGGTTGCCACCACAGCCCGCTAAGGAGTGCTTAAACCCTGTTCAGTATTAGGGCTGAGGTGGGAGAGACTGAAGTCCAGCTCCCAGAGCTTAGCAAACATGCTGAGAATTATTCCTGTTCAGCCTGCAGGGGCAAGCTTATCATGACAAGAAGTCACACTGTTAAGCAGTAATAGGTTTAATGATTAACATTTGCACATACAGGAATCATTTAGAAGCTTTTTCTAACCCGTCTCCCCACTTTGGTTCCCAGTGGCTTATCCTCAAATGCTGCTTCTTCCCCCAAAGGAACACACACTAAAAAATGCACACCAAAACCTGAGCTGGAACTCAGGATAATTGAGGGGGTGGGAAGTTCCCAACTTCTCCAGACATGAGCCAAATTTATCCCCGACAAGCTATCTCAGCCCCCTCAGGTTATGGGAAGCATCAAAGTCATTTTTAAGTGGCGAACCCATCACTGACTACATAGAAATCAAAGGGCAGAGAAGTGATCCAAACCATCAAGTTAAGTGAAACCCTAACAAGAATGAGGTAGAGTCAGTTACAACAGCAGCTACCACAGGACAAACTGAGTTTTAATTGTCTGTGGGTAGTAGCTTGAATGCAGTACAAAGTTATTTGGATTCACACTGGTACACAGCTGATATCCAAACCACCTTGGCTTCACTGGTATTTTAATCAGAGTTAATAACCAGAGGTTTGTTGTTTTTTATTTTCCTTTTTTTCCTTTCAGCAAGGGTTGAGGCTTCATCTCGGGTCTGCATCAGGGAAATGGGGGTAGAACGTTTTTTCTCTCCAACTCTTTACCTTACTCATCCATGGAAGTTATAAACTCCTGAGACAGAAGCTGACTTTTCAGTTCAGAAGGGATGCAGCGGCGCAGCCTGTATGTGAGGTCTGAGTGAGGAGCAAGATGTATGGGAGATCTCAGGCTGTGCGACTTTGATGTGCAAATCACTCAGTAAAGAACAGCAAGGCAACTGGCAGCTCCAAGGAGGTTTGCGGCAGCCCCTACTATTCGATAAGTTGCCCTGCCTCCCCCTCCCATCCCAGAAGAGCCCCAAAACAAGTCCATGCACAGGAAGAGCCTGCTATAGAGATACACATCCAGCTGTGAGCTGGGCTACGTGCTCCCCTGCACACAGAGTTACAGCCAGGGCAGAGGAACAGGACAAAGACAATGATATGGGAATTCATCTTGGGCAGAAAAATATTAAACTGATATTTTAAAGCGAATTCTGATCTAGATAGAAATATTTTCCATTCAAATTCAACTCACCTACTCAAGACTGGAAAGAAACGAGTTGCCTTTAGTGATTCCAAATAATCTTCTGGCCACGTGCTTCATGGCTGTCTTTGCCACAGAGAATGGCGTGGACCATAATTAAAGATTCACACAGGGCCAGCAAGTTAAATATAGCAGTGGGAGGTATATTTCTAGGGGAATTATAAAAGCATTAACAGAAAGTTAGACAAGAAAATTAATAATGCAACACGGATCCTCAAGATTTACTTAGCCTTAATGAATCTGCCACAAGACACCATTTAGCAAATTCCTGGATATTTAATAAATGCTGTGCACTGCATTATTTCCTAATTTCTTAGATTGATTGCTATATATAAACCAGGGAGTTCAAAAGGTCACCATGCATTTCCGCTTTCTGTCACTTCGAAGGATTCTTCCATGGTGAATAGATCACTTACATGACCCTCAAAAAAAGTCAGGATATTTAATTTAAACTTTAGATGTTATAGTTTTGGATTCTGCTGAAGCCCAGCTAAGGAACTGAAGGCATATGTATGCTGGCTTTTCTGAATACGCAACCCACGGGCAGCAACATTTTCCTTTTGTGCACTCATGAGCTGGGAACTACAACACTACCTGAACAGGCTCCTGAGGTACAGGAGGTACAGAGGAATCAGAAGGAGATTCCCTCATACACTCAGCTTCCATCAGCACTCTCCCCTCCTGCACAACTGACTGCCAGGAGTCCCTGCTCCCGCACACCACAGGGACATGGCATAACACCAGGGTGTCAGGGAGCTGCCACAGTTCAGGAGGTCACAGAGCATCCCCTGCAGAGCCTGCAAGAAAGCAGGTGTGAAAGGTTAGAGGGAATTTTCTCACTCTTTCAGCACTTGTAGTGGTGATAATACCCGTTTATCCATTCCTGGCCCTTCTTTATGATGTCTCTTAGGAGATACTAAGGAAAGCCATAATAAAGATACAGAGCATTCCAATCCCCTGTAAGCTCAATGCAACAATTACAATCCTCTAAATAAAAAGAAAGAGGAGGAAAAATGAGATGGGCTGTGACAGGTTGGAAGGACTAAATCCGCGTTAACTAAGGCACCAAGATTTAAAGGGCTCGGCTTTGCATACGTCATATGCCCCTACCAAGGTCCCCGCAGTACTCTGTCCCTGCCGGTTCTTCCACAAGGAAGCACAAGCAAGAACTGGTGAGGCCCACTGCCCCAAGGATGCTGGAGGTGAGCAAGAGGACTTGTTGCCATGTCAAGACTAAAATCGTCTAAAACCATGGGGATGGCAGTAGAAGACAGGTAGCCCCTTTGATTCACAGTTGCAAGGGGCAGCAAAGGTCAGAGTGGTACGAACGAGGCAGGGCAGAGCTGCACAATTAACAGCTGAATGGCAGCAGGAAGAACATAACAAATAAACTATTTTTCATATTAGCCCTGCCAAGCACAATCACGTGTATCACCCCACCAGGTGTTCCTTCAACTCCAGCACATTTTTCTTGAAGGGAAGGCTTTGGGCCCAAGAAAATTAATGAGTAAATAATTTACAATCAATAATTATTTGTAATAATGCTGTAATTTAAGTGATGCAAGCAGATCAGCAGATTTTCCCTACTACCCAATGCGACTCAATCTGTATCCCGTGTTGCAAGGACAATGTTGCTTACTTTCACTATAAACCACCTCCTCCTGGCTCACCCAACATCTAGCATGAGATCTGTGTCTGTTCAAGAACCTGACCTGAGCCAGCGGTCCATCTGCTGACTTAAAACCTTTTCACACTCAGCCAAAGGGAGCTTTTGATAGGTGCTTGGGCAGCCTCTCCGAGGCCAAACCTCAAATGACCACATCTCACCACTGCCTGACGCAACCACCCCTCTGTGTTGACCACAGCTAGTCCTAAAGGAACACTCATTTCCCACTCCTTCACAAAATTTCTTTGGGAGTGCCCAACCCGTATGGTCCAATTTTCCCAGCACAGACTGGAAATGCCTCAGCTAGCGGGCACAGCGCAGAAGTGGGACATCCCAGAGCACAGCACAACCAGATTTAGACCATCCAAATGCAAAGAGGACGCAGACAGACACAAGTCTGCTCAGATTTGCTCCAACAGATTTTTTGAAAGGGTTACCTCAGCACAGAGCATCTGTCCTTCTGCTGCCAACTCAAGCTCAGTACAAACACCACATTGCACTTCAAGAAAGATGAGAAACATGACTGTGCTCACCCCAGCCTGCATCTGGTACTGACAGAGGAGTCTCTGCTGCTCTCAAGCACAAACCCAAGAGTCTTAACGTCACAGAAGCAAATGTAGCTCCAGAGGGGATGTAGCAACTCAGCATCCCTGTGCCAGGGACAGTGTTACGCCCTACCTGACATTACTATCTTTAGGCATAAAACAGATACTTCAGCCAAACTGTGACACGCCAGAAGGTTAGGCAACACATACAGCCTACTCCAATAGCAGCCTGATGTAGATGGTAATTCCTACCATGCAGCTAGATCCAAAATGTCTCCCATAAAGGTACAAAGGGGAAAAAAAAAAAACAAAAAAAAAAACAACCAAATGCTGCATGCATAGTATAGCACTTGGAAATTACAGCATGATCACATAACTCAGCAACAGGAGTCTGCAGTGAGCACTTGCAACATTCACATTTCCTAATTCCAACACTTTACTATTAATTTTTACGTTGTAAAACTACGTGGGAAAAGTATGTAGGGAGACCAGAATTGTTTTAACTTCATTGTGTAGCTGTGATGGCTCCTATTTGCACTGCTACTCTGTCCCTGTTCCCACACTCAAGAGCCCAACTCACCAGTTACCCAAGAAGCTGCAGTACTTTTTGGGGCTCTTACATGCTTTTCCTCATTTATTAGGCTTTTTACTGCAAACTTCAAAGGCACAAAGGTACAGCATGGCACTACTGAGCCTGACGTTCTCTGGCACCAAATGCTTAGTTTGGGGCACTCAGTGTGCAAGCAGATGGAAAGCATCAGTGCTTTCCAATTTTGTCCTGCAGGAAGACTTTTTCAGAGAACCTCTGAAGACATCTTCATTGGATAAGAGCACTTTTCCAGCCAAGTCCCGGCTGTTTCAGGATTCAGCCTGTCCAAAATAAAACACTGAAGTATTCCTATTTTTTTTTTTTTTTTTTACCTTCTGGGCCCACAAAACAGCTGATGCAGGTTTCAGCACAGTTGCTTTTTATCTCTCTGCTATTTCAAAACAAAGCCTCCTCACAAGGACCACATTTCAGCTTAAAAGATGAAACATTTGGAAAGTGGGAGGAAGAAAACAAGAGGTTAAAGCAGATAATTTTCCGCAGCTTTAGCTAAGTGTCATCAGTGTCCATGCTACAACAGAATCAGAACTCAGAGTGCTAACCCAGCCTGACCATGGCAGCCTTGAAGCCTGGACTGTTAAGATCAGCCCTGCAGCTCCATCATGGCAGGACCACCAACCAAACATCACCAGCCCAGCTAAAACAGCTTTGCTGCCCAGGGGCAGCCCCACACGGCAGCCTCATTCACGCGGGGAACACGGAGCTGACACGCCAATGGTGCTGCTGGACCTCCACTGCCACCGCAGGAGGAGACAGAGCAGGTCAAGAGACGATGCCCCCGAAGCGGCTCCAAAGAGAGCTCACAGCTGCATGTCAAAAAACTCAGGCTCTACCAACACTGAGAAATTACCTATATGCTCAAAGCACTTCACAACATGGTTAATTTCTCTGCAAAGATGGGACCCAAAAGACCTTTTTTTTTTTTCTTTTCTTTTTTACATGTACTCCTATATATCTCAGTGTCTCCACAACCACAAGCACTATGTCAACCTGGAAATGTGATGAGGACTGTCCAGCTTCTGTCCTTTACCACTTCTATTAGGTACAGGAATATGCGTTTACAAAAAATACTGTGGAAAAAAAAGAGGCAGGTAGGACACAGCCTTTCCTTGCAAATCCTGTTCAGGACACAGAGCTCACGGTGCTGCACCTCTAACCTCTTCCTTTTGTAACGGATCATCCCCAACCCTCTGCATTTCTGCTAACCCCATTCTTGGTTCAAATGAGTGCAAAGGGTGAACTCAACCAAAACTTTTGCAAAGGTTATCTCATCTCCAGCCCTTTACAAAACATGCAAGTTAAGCCTCCCAAGAGCCCCAGGAGCAGATAAAAGTCTCCATTCTAGACTTTGGGGAAACTGAGGCACGGAAACCTGTAAGAAGGGTGATTTTGCAGCTCAGTCAGTAAGTGCACCTGGCTCCTAGTCCACAGATCTCGCTTCAGTTATATCTTGACCATAATGTGCAAGACACGGTGTAGGTCACAGCTTCAACACCAGGCACTGCTTAGGCAGAACAGCAATGACAACCAACAGGACACGTCCCAAAGAGCTGACAGCCCTGCTGACAGACAGGGCTGGAGGAGCACAAGGGAGACATCTTTACCACTACAGAAGGAAAAAGAGAAGGAGGTGCTGTAACTGTCACTGAGATGCTGTGGGATAGGAACAACCAGCTGGCACCCTGGGGAGAGCCAAGGAAGAGCAAGAAGTAGATGCTATCTGGCCATGCTTAGCACTGGGGCTTTACCCAGAAGGGAGGGGATGCTTGGTACAGGGAAGCCATGGTCCCCCACCAACCCATCTCCTTCAGCCCCAGCACACTTGCCTTTGCTCATTTCATTGCCTTTGTGCTACATTGCACGTTTTTCTAACAGGACTAAGTCACTCATTTTTCAGCCCTCCAACATAGGCACAGTCCCAGTGCACTGTGGACTAGGAGCCAAGCTGATTTACTGACTGAGCTGCAAAATCACCCTTCTTACAGGTTTCCGTGCCTCAGTTTCCCCAAAGTCTAGAATGGAGATTTTTATCTGCTTCCTGAGGCTGTGCCACTGAAACAAACGCAGCTCTTCTCCCCTGACCTTTCAAGTGACTCCTGACCTGCCCGCCTCAGCATCAAGCATCCAGGATGAGTTTCACCACAGCAAGGAGCAACCCGAGATGTCTTGCAAAGGCCTCTGCTTTCAGCAAACCCCACTATACCTTTAGCTTTTCATTCTTGGTGCAGTTTTGTGTACGCAAAGGCAAATCTAACTGTGGAAACAGCTGCATACTGAGAGAACGCTATAGCTCACTAAAACTTCCAGCTGCTTCACCCACTTATTTAATGGAAAGACTCTATTAAAAAAAAAAAACAAAATAATCTGCAAGGGGGTCTGCATTTCACATCCCCACCTCTACATGCTGTCCAGACCACTATGCTCCCTGAGACCCAGCTACCTTGTCACTTAGATTAACAATTAAGGCCAGCACTATCAATTGGATTTTATTAATATTATTATTGCAAACCATTGTTTTAATTTTTACTTTATTTTTTAATACACCACATGGGCCCCTGGGACAAATTAAATATAAAATTGTTTTCTGCCATTTAGACAAACGGCATTCATTCCCACATTTTTAAAACATAAGCACTGTAAATAAAATATTAAGCTGTCAAACTGTCACTGAATCTTCCTACTGCAGTAATACCCCTGGATAAATAGTTACCAACTTGTCCTTTCGCAGGGAGCTGGCAAAGGCCTCTCATCTGGCATTTATAAGAATCCCACAGAGATTAAAAAAAAATAATAATTCAGTGTTACAGGGGGTCTGGCCACAGCTCCCACAGAACCACTAAAATTAACTGGGAAGGGCATAGGCCATACTGGCAGAGGGAAGAGCCGGGTGGGTGTTGGGTTTTGGTGGGAACAAGCCAGGCTCAAGGGCACAGTCAAACCCAGCACTTGGAGGGGGCACTTCCCCCTGGAACACCACAACCGACCTGCAGCTTCTTTTCCATCTTGTTTCCAGCACTCCAGCTATTTGCAGAGCCGAGGGGAGCAGAGCTGCTCTGCAGGCTGGCATGAGGGAGAGCCCAAGTCCCCTTCGCTTTTCTTTCAGTTTAAAGAGATGACAGTATTTTAAGAAAACATTTCACAAGCTGTTGAACATGGGGATATTACTGGGTTGCTCACTGTGCTTCTCTGGGCTTGGGGTCTGTTGCCTGCATCTGATGTGATCAGGCTTACAGGCAGCTCAGCAGCCTCAGGGGGACCACACAGCTTCCTGTGCTGTGCTCACACATGTGCAAATGGACACACAGTCACCCAGCATGAGAACAGAAAGAAGCCTCTATAGCCATATTATTGATCTTAAAAGGCAGGAGAGTTGAGAGTGAGCAACCTGGTATGAGTCAAGCAGTAAGGAGTCTTACTGAAATGAGATGGGGCATCTGATTAAATATTAGGTCTTCACTCTCCACAGCACAGAACGACATGAAATCAAAACTGTACTTCACAATCCTGACAGTATAGCAATGGAAGGGATTTGTGGTCCTCCCCCTCTTGGTTTTTTGTTTGGTGGTTTTGGTTGGGTTTTTTTTTTTTGTTGTTGTTTTTGTTTTGTTTTTTTTTTTTTTTTTTTTTTG
>VXBJ01002730.1:5909-49609 GCA_013400055.1 Nycticryphes semicollaris | reverse complement strand
TGGCAGCCCCGGGGAAGCGGGTGCTTCGATGTGGCGACATCCCATGGCAGGAGTGGGTGACACGAGCTTAGCCCCGCGAGGCAGCTGCTGGCTCGCGGGTGCCACAGCAGCTTGCCCTCCTGCACCACTAGCCCGGCTCCCGGCCCTTGGTGGTCGCCGCACGGCGCGGTGCTCTGCCGTAAAGCAGATGGCCAGTAAGTACACCGTGGTGGCAGGTGGGATCCAGGCACCTACACATGGAATGGTTCGGGTTGGAAGGGACCTTAAAGATCCTGCCATGGGCAGGGACACCTCCCTCTACACCAGGTTGTTCAAAACCCCATCCAGCCTGGTCTTGACCACTTCCAGGGATGGGGCATCCATAACTTCTCTGGGCAACCTGTTTCAGTGCCTCACCACCCTCATAGTGAAAAATTTCCTCCTGATACCTAATTTAAATCTACTGTCTTCCATTTTGAAGCCATTACCCCTCCACTCCATAGAGATAGGCACATCCCCAGAGCCATCTCACACTGAAGCTGGGGGCATTCACAGAAGCGGGTCTCTTGGGCGACAGTGGAGCTGCCCAAGCAGCCGCCCCATTGCTGCTGCACAGAACCTGGCAGTCATACACGGTCACACAAGGGCCAGGTACCTGGTGAGCAAGCACCACAGCCACGAGGCCTTCCAAGCCCCATGGGAGGGGAAGTGTGACAGCAGAGGGGACAAGATGATACAATTCTGCATCACCGGACATTGCCAAAGCTGTAGCAGCAAGAAGCCCACTGAATCCGGCCCTGCAGGCAGCTTAGGAGGCAGACTATCCAGCTTGTGAAACCAAGCTATGTTTAGGCACAGGGCAGCTGTTGTGCAACTGGGGCTTAAGGGTTTGAGAGAGCAGGAGGAGGTACCAAGAAAACTAACAGCAAAGAAGTATGCTTAGAGAATGTGGGTGCCTCCAAGGCACCCGAGGAGGGATTAGAGGATTTGAGTTACAGTACAGAAAATGGCAGCAGGGCCTCTAAATGCCTACCTGCCTCGTGGACAAATCCCTCTAAATGTAATTACAACCTGTCCTGCTAAATTGCCATTTCAGGTCTGCTAGTGCACCACTCGTTTCCTGAAGCACAGCACAGTATGAAATTCATCCATTGGATTTGTACTGCGCTAGCACTCACAGCAGAAAGCTAGTGCCAGGACCACCACCTCCCAGGGCTGCAGCACAGCTCCACACCAACCGCCCTGCAAAGCATCTTCCATCCTAACCAGTAACCCATTACGAGGCTGACTGGTCGTAGCCATGGCAAGGGGATGTTTGAGACACTCAAGGCAAAGACAAAGTCCTCCAAGGGATAGACAAAAATGTAATTAGTCCAAGCTGCCCAGTCCACGCCTGTCCCAGTGGTACAAGTATCCTGTGGAAGCTGGGCTCCCACTGTTTCGGTCACTTTCATGGTCCTGCAAACAGAAGGGTGGCTGCTCTCCTTTGTGGATCCAGTAGCTGCCTGAGTCGCAGAGGGACATGAAAAGAGGTGAGGACCTGTATCCAGGATTCAGACAAAGGGAAGACATGGAGGAAAGACACGTTCATGTCCCTGTGACAGCAGAGACAGCCCCATACACTGTCTCCTTTTTCACCACTGTGCCTATCATACCAGACTTCACTTGTTTCCTTCTTAGTCTTTTCTCACAACTGAGTGAGATTCACTAGAGAAAAGCAAGGCACTCAACCACCTGATGGAGAAATGCATGTGAACCAGGAGAAAACCCTCTGCCCCAACACCCAAACTAAGCAGACCCCCTTTCCAAGCACATTGCTTCCCCCTTATACTGCAGCTGTTCATTGTCTTCCTCTGTTATCCTCCCTGCTAGTGCAGACTACAAGCTGCTAGCTGACACCACAAGCATCCCATCCTCTGCCAAGCCTCTAATAGTTGAGAAGTCCTCTATAAGGTCAGCCCAGCGTTTCTTCCTTTCTGCTGAGAATAAACCCAGCTCCCTGACTCTTCAGGTTCTCCAGGGACAACATAATTTTAAGCACCCTTCCCTTTCCAGACCAGACACAACCTTTTGGGCAAAGGCACCTCACGCTTTATTCACTACGCGTGACAAGGGCCAGAGCAGGCCTGTATTTTCACAGCATTACTATTTCACTTTTGCAAGTGCAGTCTAACATTTGCCATCTGCTAATAAATCCCAGCACCTTGTCCATGCAACAGTACACACTCACACTCTGAGGGCTGGCCCCAAGCCTCCCCTGCCTGGAGCAGCCATCAACCCCTTTGCTAAGCAGGTGCAAAGCACTGCCAGGTGAGCAAGGGAGTAATCTGGGTTTCAGGACTGCAGCCATAGAATCATTGAATGGTTCAGGTTGGAAGGGACCTTAAAGATCATCAAGTTCCAACCCCCCTGCCATGGGTAGGGACACCTCCCACTAGATCAGGTTGCTCAAAACCCCATCCAGCCTGATCTTGAACACCTCCAGGGATGGGCACCCACAGGTTCCCTGGGCAGTCTGCTCCAGTGTTTCACCACCCTGATAGTGAATAATTTCTTTCTTATATCTAGTCTAAATTTACCCTCCTTTAGTGTAAAACCGTTACCCTTCATCCTATCACTAAAATCCCTGATAAAGAGTCAAAAGGCACTTGATTGCATGCATGCTGAGAGCCAGACAAGGCAGCATGGCATGTGGCAGGGTTCAGCAAGCAGCTGCCAGCACCCAGCTGGCCCTCATCTCTGGAAGCACCTTGCACACAAGCCTTGAAAGCTGACTCGATGCCAGTGTGTGTCCCTGGAGAGGAGGCTCCTGAGCTCTCATCGGTGCTTGCTTTCTCATGCCTGCAAACACGCTGTCGAGCCCTCTTTGCTATTCTGCCCCCATCACATCCTGTTATTCCCAGAGCATTGCCAGCAGTGCAGAAAACTGCACAGAAAACCCAAAAACTTGGAGTTTATTTGTACTGCCTGGGTAACGTAACCTGCTGACAACTTACATGAGTGACAGGAACCCTCTTGTGCAAAATAACTACTTTCCTTCATTAAATCAATTCATTAGTTACAAGAAAAACACAACTCAGATAAATTAACTCTTTCATTTGAAGACACCAAATCCCATAGGTAGGCATCAGAACTAGCAGAGAGCTCTCTAGGCAAACTGCAGCAGAGCCCTGAATAGAAGTCCAATCTCACATAGGAAGGACAAGCTGAAGTTCAAGGGGTCTTTCTCCTAGGAGAAATTCACTGTTACTCCTCTCTCCCTCTAGGAGTCAGCCCCAAAACCAGAGGTTGTTCCTGCAGAAATGCAGCCACAGCACCAGGGAGTGAAGCTCTGTTCTAGCCTATGACCCCAGCAAAAGCTCTGAGTTCCCCACCTTCAGAGCCATTGGCAGAGCAGCTCACACTTGACCGCAGGTACCCAATTCAACACAGATAAGACCCATTATTTACATTGCTTAAGCTTTGGGACCTGTTTGAGCTGGGAAAGGTTAGGGCCTAGAGCTGGCTGACCTGAGGGAAAAGGTCAGAAAAGACATATACTCCATGTACTGCTGTTCTCCAGCAGAAAAGACATGTACGTTTGAAGCACCAGGCTTCTACATGCTTTGAAAGTGTCTCCACAGTGACATTTCATCTTCAGGGCCCAGATACCTCACTGCAGGATGACTAGCTCCCAGGTCCAAGCCGTACATACTCAAGTCTTGTGTTCCACAGCCAGAATTTGCAGTGATTTCATCTCTGACTGCAAAGCTTTGCTCCAGAATCTCGTCTTTCTTTTAAGAGACAGTACATTTCTAGCCTTAAGTATCTACAGGGATCTCTGACAATATAAATTCAAGTATAGCTACACTGCAAGCTGCAATGTTGCATACAGATATGAGAGCCAGTCTCTCATCAGAGATAGCAAGAGTACCAGAAGCAGTCTGGCACAGAGATCTCTACTCAACACAGCCTGCAAAGCAGACCGACAAGGAATATTAACAGTGATAATACTTCACTGCTGATCTTTGCAAAAGCATCAGCTAATTCAATAAGTGGTCTACTAGAAGTGACCTGAGAAGCGTAATAAACTAAACAAATCAAGATTCCTTGTAGCAGAATTATGGGGTCTTACCACCACACTTGTTCTTTTTCAAGTTCATCTACAGCTGTTATTTCCATGCTAGAGATATTAAGTCTTTTCTTATTTTGTGAAAAACTTTGTATGATTTTGGTCAGTGGAATAATATAAGGGACCCCTTGACAATCTAGGTGGCTGATTCTTTAACATAAGCCTAGGCTAAGTATTTGGTGATCAATCTAGACACAGAAATGGGAAGTAGTAATAAGACCAGGTACATGGAATAAGTTTATGTAGGAGATTAAGACTTTCTTTATAATCAACAAGGCTTCAATCTACTTCACCTCCAATGGAAATAGATCTCCTAGAACTGTGAATATTAAAAAGTTCATTCAAGAAGCCCGTTTTGTGTCTTCGGCTGACAGCCTTCTAACAACATCCAGGAGAGCAGATCTGTTGTCCCAAATTGCCCAGAGAGAATTAAGGTCTTTGTTGCAGGAGAAGAAGAGATAAGCATCGTCCAGATTTGTCTTCAAAAAATTAGTGAAGTGTGACTGCTTTATAGTTATAGTGCAACAAAGTGCATGCTTTTACAGTCAGCTGCTATAAAATGTAGCTGAGCTTTCAACTATGAAACATCTGGAGCACGCACAAAGTTTTTCTTAGCACTGCTCTGATCTGAAAAATCAGGTCCTCTGTATTTGTGGCCTCCAGGCATGGAAGTGCCATCTGAAACATGAACATAAGGTCTGTCTAGACTTTGGAAACAGTTTAAGCAAAGTCATACACAGTTTAGCTAAGAGCTTTTAAAGAAAAAAAAAAATCAACATTAGGATTCAGGGCTTGGAGCAGGTATAGATGCAGGTTTGCATGGCAAAGTTTTGGTAGCAGTGGGGCTATAGAGGTGGCTTCTGTGAGAAGCTGCTAGAAGTTTCCCCCATGTCTGACAGTGCCAATACCAGCCAGTGCCAAGAGGGGGACGCACTAGTGGTCAAGGCCAAGCCCATCAGCAAGTGGTAGCACCTCTGTGAGAATGTGTTTAAGGCAAAAAAAAAAAAACCAAACCCAACCTGCAGAACCACAACCAGGAGAGAGGAGCAAGAGAAACAACCCTGCAGACACCAAGGTTGGTGAAGAACGAGGGGCAGGAGGTGCGCCAGGTGCCAGAGCAGAGGTGCAGAGATTACCCTGCAGCCCATGGTGAAGACCATGGTGAGGTAGGCTGTGCCCCTGCAGCCCATGGAGGTTAATGGTGGAGCAGATGTCCACCTGCAGCCCATGGAGGACCCCATACCACAACAGGTGGATGCCCAAAGGAGGCTGCGACTCTGTAGGAAGCCCACGCTGGAGCAGGCTCCTGGCAGGGCCTGCGGCCTTGTGGAGAGAGAAGCCCATGCTGGAGCAGGTTTGCTAGCAGGACTTGTCACCCCAGGGGGGGACCCACACTGGAGCATTCTTTTCCTGAAAGACTGCATCTCATGGATGGACCCATTTGGAGAAGTTCAAGGAGAACTGTCCAATGGGAGGGACCCCAGGCTGAAATGGGAAGAGTGTGAGGAGCAGACACAGCATGTGATTAATTGACCACAAACCCCATTCCCTTGTGCCCCTGCGCCTCTCAGGGGGAGAAAGAAGAGAAAAATCTGAAGTGAAATTGAGCCCAGGAAGAAGGGAGGGGTGGGGGGGAAGGCATTTTTAAGATGTTTTGAGTTTATTTCTCATTACCCTACTGGGATTGGATAAATAATAAGTTAGATTATTTTTCACCAAGTTGAGTTTGTTTTGCTCTTGGATAGTAATTGGTGAGTGATCTCTGTCCTTATCCCAACCCACAAGCCTTTCATTATATTTTCTCTCCCCTCTCTAGCTGAGAGGAGTGATAGAGCAGCTTTGGTAGGAATCTAGAGTCCAGCCAGGGTCAACCCACCACAGCAGGTTTCTTCAGAGAGAAATGAGTGTTAAAGACCTGCTTTTCTGCTGGGACAAGAGGACTTGGTCAGGGAAAAGCAGCTCTGCTTGCCCACAGCTGCCTGGGAGCAGAGCTCCATCTTGCACGAAATTCCCGTGCACCCAGCTGGGCTCCTACCTGCTTGCTGCATGTGCTATGGACTGAAGATCCAAAAAGTCCTGTATTTTAAAGCCACAAGGGAAAAGGACATAAATACAGCTTAGTTCCCTAAAGACTTCCAGCCACAAGAGTTCCTTCTTTTAATTCTCACTCCAAAGCACATCCATACATATTGCTGAGACAGCTCTGGTACTTTCCTTAGCTAAGCCTCTGTCACAGCTCCTGGCAAAGTTATGCAAGGGAAGAGCAGCTTCAGTTCAGGGATTTCTCACAAGAGACCACTCCTCAGATAGCTCCTTCTGCACAGGCAGAGCAGGGTGCCTGGGAGAAAGTGAGACATCTCAAGATGATTTTCTCTGAACTTGCTGCCACCTAGCAGCTTTTTCCTTCTTCCCCTTCCCATCCCTGGGCTGGGCACTCATCCTCCCCAAGGAAGCTTTTCCCCAAGTAGGGTCAGTGATCTGCTTCCAGGTCAGGAATTGTCAGGTAGGCGTGGGTGAAAGCAGTTTGACTACTGACAGGAGAAGACTCAGAGCTTGTCTCTGATTTCAGTTCAGAAAAACTCCAGGAAAAAGAGAGAGAAGAGGAAATGTTTGTGCCAGTGGGTAGAAAGACATTAAGTCCTTTCCCCGTAATGGATGAAAGGCCCCTCTGATGATCATAGCAAATCACTGTGCTCTTCATTCAGATCTAAATCATACCCCTGGAAATCTCTGAGACATGATTACCTCTACTTTCATGCCAAGATGGCAAAGCATGTGCCACCACATGGCTGTTGAAAAGAAAAGTGTTATCTGCATTACTCATCTACATTGACCAAATTCCTAAACTGCTGGAAATACTCTCCTTGCTGAAAAAGCTTTCTCATGCTGGTCAGAGGGCATAGGTATGCATGTGAGTTTCTGAAAATTCATGTTTCTGTGCCTCAGGTCATATATCACCCTCCACATCACTGGCCTCAGCCACCACTGGGAAACTACAAAGTGCATCAGAAGTCCAACAGTTAGTGGTGATCATGCCCTGCCTAGAGGTGGATACTGCTCCGGCAGTCTCCAGCCTTTCACCACCTACGCCATGGCCACAGGCATTGCAGAAAGCCCAGACAGACAAACCACTCCCCCAGGAGCAGCTTCATCCTTAATTTCTCAATCAGAATTGGTACAGAGGGCAGATGCCAAATATTTCTGCATTAAACAGAAGTTAAGCTGCCTAGGGTGGCATATATATTGATCAGGACAGAAATACCTTCTGGCTTCTCATTTCTGGCCAGCACACAAACAGTAAGGTGGTGGAAGGGAGTGACTCAGGGCCAAGTTAAGGCAAATAGCATGTAGTTAACTGGGAACTAGCATTTCAGCTGCTTTCAATTGAACAGTTAAACCTTGTCTTCAGTGCTATTTAAGGTCACTGTAACCTTAACGTTATTTTCCTGAGTATGTTTCTTAATGAAAATGAGAGCATAGAGAAGAATTCCCAATAAGCTGTAATTAGCAGTTCCACATTGCACTTGTGCTCAAGTACAAAAAGAAAATCATCTGCCGAAAGGCAAACAACAGCAAGATCAGTCTCCTTTGACAGCATGGAAGAGCCAGAAAAGTCTTCAGAGATGGTTAGCTGGGATTCAGGACACCCTTTCTCCCTCATGGGAGAGGGTCTCATTAAACCTCTCTGAGCCAGGTAACTCCCCATCTGCCACTGCAAGACAAGGTACAGCCTTAGAGAGGAGTGGAATTATGGCAGAATCAGTCAGGAGGTATCAACAGCAATAAAAATGCTCTGAATTAATTGTGAAATCTTTTAAAATTGTAGAAACAGAATAAATATTTAATTAGTAATAATTACATATTAATACAACTTATTAACTAGGAGATCCACTTATAATCAACGCAATTCACTTTATGAACCTGATATAAATTCTCATTCTCCCTCCTACCACTTTTCTTATCTCCTTTTCTCACCTCAAATAATTTGCTTCTCTTCCTTGCTGCATCTTATTTAGGGCATGGATTTATTTCCCACCTTTATGGTAAGGCATGTAGCTCTTTTTCTGGTGCTCAGAATTAATTAACAATAAAATCTTTTTATTACAATGTGATGACAATTTTCTCTCCTTTATTGGCAGCCATCACAGCACCAACTGTGACCTGAACTGCAACTTAATCCTAATAGAAATTCAAAGCTTTTACAGCTCAATGTATCTACCAGGTTAGTGCTCAAAACAGTCCTCTTGGCTGCAAAGCAGAAGCAGCTTGAAATGCTCATCTGGCAAAATGATGAAACTCCTGTCTTCTACTATGAAAGAATTCCATGTGAAAACACAAAATCTGGGAAATAACCTGTGAAAAAAATATCCTACCCAGTTTCTCACACGTCCCATAAAAGGGGCTTGCACCCTGCACAGCAGACTGTGTTGGAGTTGAATGCAATGAAAAATGCATAACGTTCCTAAAAGTCAAAGCAATGTATTTATTTTTGAAGCTGTATCACTGAAAATAGCCTAGACAATTAATGGAAAACTTTCCAAAACATTCCAGCCTTGGCATTAAGCGTGAGAAACTCCAGGCTGAGATGAGCTCAGAAATAGGAGCCGCAGATCTGTCAACTCCAGAGGCACTGCAGTGCCCCTGCAGCAAGGCTCATGCTGTAGTCTCTGCCTGCTGGGACTGAGATCTATCTCCAGGTGGCAGCTGGAGAATATAAAAAACAGGGAAGATGTTGGAGTCCAGAGGACATCAGGCATCCCTGTAACACCAGGAGCAAGATCCAGGCAGATCAACACGATGCTAAAGATTTATCAGTTTCTACCTTTGACATCTGCATTATACTGGAACATCTTTACTCCCAGGGAGGGGGAGAAGAGGACTTCAAGGATGGCAAGAATATTTATTGAAATGATAGCCCTGGTGTAACTACAACCAGTAAAAGCTGTAGACCTGCAGCAGGCCAGCAAGTGGTTACGACAATCTGGAAGACATCAGGGCACTTCATGGGGCAACGCACAGACACCTCCATCAATACGGCACTATTTCTGGTTTGAGAATGAAATACACAGTCTGAGCCTGGCAGCATCCCTTTCTATTGCAATTGCTTTAAACAATGATCCAGGTATTACTCAGCTTCCACAAACACACTGCTAACTTATTTTGATGCAGAAACAGAGCTACTGTTCTCTCATGACTTTATAAAATCATCCAGCATGGGAACCCCTTGCACTGGGACCATGCAGGGCCAGGTGTTTTAGATGAGAAACCTTTGCAGTGACAGTTCCGCCCAGCAAGACTTGGCAATTAAATGCCTGCACAACTCTAGTCCCTCAGCCTCTGCCAGCAGTGGGACAGGTCAGCATCCCCTTTTTCTCTCCCATGTTGGGAGTTAAGCAGCAAGTCAGCACAGGAGGATGAGAAAGCCAGGCTGACCCTGTGCCGTGTCACAACCTGGAACTAATGAAGCACAAAAAGGGCTATGACAGTGGCAGGGTGGTGAGAGAAGCCCTGGCAGGAACGCTTCCCTGAGGGCAGCTGGGATCTCAGTGCAGGTACATTTAACCTCCTTAGACTGATGCTGCAAGGTCCTGGGAGCACTTGGCTCCAGCTGAAGGTGATGAGGGTTCAAGTGCATTTGCTTTAGGGAACCAAGTTTACATCATTCCTGATTGTTATCTCTGCACTTGCAGGCCCTTTCCAGCCCTGAGTCCTATAGCAGCCGCATGGGCATTCCAATATGCTGATCAGGTCTCACAGAATGAAAGGAGATTTGGAGGTGCAAGCCTGAGGGAAGAGTTTTCTTCTAAAACTACCCAGTGCTGGTGCCTGAGCTTACAGCCTCACCATGAACATACCTGACACCAGGGGCTATTACAAAACATCCCAAAGGACTGCTAGAAAATATAGCGTTTGTCACATAGCAGGACCATAAGTTATGCTTTATTGAGTAAAACCAATGGTTCATTTTGTCCTATCACCCTGACCCCAGCAGTGGTCAGAAGAGATGCTGTCTAGAGACAGCTCATAAACCTGGCCCCTTCCTGCAGTCAGCGCCTCTCATATTCTCCTGGGATACCTGCACCTCTCATGCAGGACGCTGGAGCATGCAGAGTCCTACTATTCCCCATGTGGTCCATTTATGGCAACAGGGCCTAAAATTAAATAATTGCCTTCTTAACCTTTTAACAGTGTTTCCACCATCTCCTGTGACATGAAGGTCCAATACTTCACTACCCACTGTGCAACAACACTTTGTCTTTTATCTGTTGGAAAAGACCCTCCTACAGGCTCCACCAAGTGCCCCCAGGTACCAGAGCAGTGGGACTTGGTGCATGGCACTTCTCCATCTACCCTGTCCACTACCTCCATGATTTGACTTCTCAGTCAGCCTTCCCCTTCCCCAAATGGAGTAGTCCCAGACTTTTTGTCTCTCCTTGAAAGGCAACATAGGAAACCTTTTTTATAACATGTACTGTATAATAAAGAAAGGTACTAGAGATTACATTTGCAATAGTAATACAGAAAGTCAGATTCATATTCTTTAAATATTCACATTTTCAGACAGCTTTTCCCCTCTCCAAAAGGTGAATACCGTAGAAGTGCTGAACAATTACCTCCACCATTCTTGTACAGAAAAGGAATGAGAATTATGAAATAAGAGATTTCACTGTTTAAAAAATGATCCCTCATTTTTGCTCGTAATTGTCTCCAATACCTGAATTCAAGGCTTGGCAACAAACACCTGACACTATGGGAGCACAGCAGCCCAAAAAAAAGGAGTGAGGAGTGGGAGAAACTGGTTAAGTCACTGCAAATAGAAGTGGTACTCTTTCATTTGAACGCTCGCACATCTGCGGAGATGCTCAGGACATCACTGCAGCATTTTCAGAGGCAGAGATACATCCTTGCACACGTATACACCCATGCACATGTGTTTCACACACTTAGATTAGTTTCAAGTCTAACTTGAGTTTACAGCAGGCACTACTTTCTCTGATGCAGGCTGAAGACAAGGAAAATATCTCCCATAGGAGCTATGGCTAAAAGCCATCACAAGCCTGACCATTTCTGTTTGAAGGTCATAGCAAGACTGAAGAAACTCACAATCTCTAGCAAATATATAACTACTTACTGGTGTAATTCCTCTACAAATGTGTTCACTGCAACATACCTTTCTCTGCAGAGAGACAATGAAAAATCCTACATGCAGCAGATATAATCACATTGCTTAATCACACACTGAAGAACACTTACTGGTGATTTTAGTGCAGGAAAACCTATACAGGCAAAAATAACCCTACCAATAGACCCAAGTTTTAAAGCCCCATGTACAGCTGAGTGCAATCTCAGCCTGCAGACCGACACACCAGTGTGTGTTGGCATGATACTGACCTTTCATGCTCCACAGCCTGGCTTTTTCCTGCTCCAAAGAGCCAACTCAGCCAGGCAGGCTCTGTCTGAGCCCCAGCACAGGGAAAGCTCAGGCCCCACCATCACAGCGCCCCAAAACACACATTGAGCTCTCACACACTACATTCCTGCCCCAGCTGAGCAGCAGCTTCCATACCCATAATTCCAGGGATAAGGACACCCACCACCCTCCAGGCAACTCTTCCCTACCTGACTCCTGCAGGAGCAGCTGAGGAGAGCAAGCACAAAGTGACAAAGCAAGGAAGGAAGGAGGCACCAGGTTCCCTTTATCATCCAGGAAGGAGCTCGCTGGGAGGACAGCTGTGTCTCATAGGGCCATTTGGTTCCTGCCAAGATCTGAAGGATGGGGCTGCTTTGACAGGGTCCCAGCCCTCAAGGACTTCTGCAAGATAACCCAGGATAAAAATAGTTTTTAAATATATTTTATCTATTTTAGTTTTTAGTTTAGTTTATCTCTTCTGCTCTCCAAACATCACATCTTCACTTGTCTCTAACAGCTGTCATGCAAGCAGCCTCACTGTGTTTGGGATTTGCTCTGCCCAAAGATGAGCAGCTGCTCCAACCTCAGTGATGGCAGCTGGGTCCTCCAAGCTCTGGCCCAACCACGGCCACTCTTGCCACCACCCTGAAAGTCAGCTTTGAAGCCTAACTTAAAAACCTCAGTTGCTATATCTAAGCACCACAGCATCTCCCAAGGCATTTCTTTCTCTTCCAGTGTTTGCAGTGAGACCAAGATCCAGATTTAAAATGGCTTGTTATTCAAGAGCAAAGATCCAATATCATTAGACTCTTCTCTGAGCAGTGGTGCCAAGGAGAAGAGCCTCATTTCATATCTCTCAGCAAGGGCAGAGTGTTCTACAGCTAATTATTTTCAAAGAATGGCCTGAGATTAAGCCCTTCTGGTATTTTCATGGAAAAAACCTGCTTCTTATTCTTGAAGCATATAAATAACAATGTTTGTTGAAAATAAAAAATAGGAAAAAAGGAAACATGGACATTTCCCAGGAATGGGAAAGGAGGCTCATTCTGTTTCTGAGAAACTACCATTGTAATTTGTCATTTTTGAGGTGCTTTGCAACAAAAGCATCTGTAAATCAGAAAGCCAACTGCTCTCCCTGCCTTTGCTACCTCTTATTTTTCTTGCAGAGGAGATAATACACTAAAGCTGGGCCTGCCTAGTATAAATTTATCAGGACATTGTAAGGGTTTGGGTTTGGAACTGAAGAACGTATCATTTTACTTAGTATAGAGGCAGGGGTCAGATGTGGAGGTAGAACTGAGATTTCTAAGAAGCTTTCCTCCATGTGAGGAATGTGGAGAGATGGTTAAAGCTGAGGTCTCAGCACCCATGAGTCTCTCCAGTTTGGAAACGTACCTGTACCTTTCCCATGGACATTAACTCCCTGGAAAGGAGAAGCTCAGTCACCTGTACTCAGGGTAGGTTACATGTTACATTCATAAACAGACCTATCCCTATATTTTAGTCCTGCCACTACATCCCATGCACAAGTCTACCCTGAACCCTGTCAGGCACGGTGCTTTACATATCCAAAGGGACAGAAAATGCTTGCACAATGACGAATTGGAAGAGGACTCTTTATTACTGCAACACAACACACAAGGGCCAGCTTGAAATACTGGACCTCAGACTCCTCAGTCACTCTTCTTACTGAGAGAGATCAGCCCTCAAATAGGCAAACATTCTCCTTTAGAAGATATAAATAAATAAAAAAGGCTTTATTTGAGAGGATGCTGCCAGCCACGTACAGATGAAGGCTATCTCATTAACACAGGCAGGCCCTTGACAGTAGCCACGGGGAGGCCTGTCACCTGCACCAGGTGTTCTCCTAGCAAGGGAAGCCCATGTCCCCAGGGCGGAGCAGGATGAGACCAGGGCACGGGGTAGAAGATTGCTGTGAAGGACAGGGGCAGCAGTTCTCAGCCTGGCTTGGGCCAAGGTCCCTTCCCAGCAGCTCCCAGCCAGATCTTCTGCCAGAAGCATCCCAAAATGTTTTTTGTCTGTTCCAGTGGTACTTCAGCAGATGGACCCTGCATGGTGCATCAAGAATTGTCCTGGCTTTAGCTGTTTGTCTCTGAGGACATGTCATTACAAAGGGCTCACCAATAGTTAAAACAGAACTGGAGAGACAGCACGTGTAGGCTGGTGATGGCTGCTGGATGCCCCTTACCCATGGCCAGGAACCTGCTCCAGCATGGCCATGTAAGCTTATGTGTGGCTGACTTTGTTCCTCCAGACCTGGGCTGAATGCCATTTTCCCCACAGCAGTTTGAAGGATAATTTAAGTGAGTTCAAGCCTCTTGCTTTGAGCTATGTCCTAAATTGATTTGAAAGCTTCAAACAAAACCAGCTTAAAGGCTGCCCCATGGCTGAAATGAGTACAGATTCGTGTGGCCACGATCTCACCACTGCCCTCACAGCCTTAGCATTCACCTGAGCCTGCTCACTATGTGACCAGCTCACACAGTGATGAGGGACAAAATGGCTATGGAACAAATCGATCTTGTGCATCCCCCTGCAAAGCAGAGGTAAGATGTTGCCAGAGATACATGTGTTTTCTTCTGAAGGCTATATGTGCACCAGTCAGGAGAGTAGTGAGTAGGGAGCAAATCATGGCAAGGGAAGATGGACCTAGTTAAAAACAAACAGACGGAGACGGATGGATGTTTGCAGAACAAGCTGGAAGGAAACTACCACACTCAGGAAAGGAAAAACCCCAATCCTTAATGGGCAGGAAGTAAACACTCCACTTCTCCCTCCTCCCGCCTTCTCCTCCTTCAGGTTCTGGATAAAAAAAAAAAAGAAAAAAAAAGAGCTAAGAATAAGCAACGTGAGAGTGTAATCAACAGTGAAGGAAAAAAAGTGTTTTCTGCGCACTAGCAGAAAACTAGCCCTGTCATTAAACAACACAGGTTGACAGCCTTACGTGATGTGAGGAAGTGAGAAATAAAAAGTCAGAGTCAGTAAAGCTGAGAATGACAAATGGAAATCACAATGAAAAATGTCCAATGGATCTAGAAATGAAAGTCCAACCTCCTGGAGTCTCAAAGTGAGCTGCAAAGAGAGATCACTCACCAGAGGAGCAATTTTGGGGAATGCTAGGAATTCCTCAGCCAGGTGTCCCATGAATCACAAGGAAAAGCCAGGAGGCTGTTCCTCTCACAGGCATGCTTAGCAGTGCCCTGGCTGCTCCCAGAGAAGCCTGCTGGACAGACAAAAGAGCACAATTACCAAGACAAGTGAAATTAGGTGTATGGTAAGGACAAAGAGGGAGAAGGTGGATTGCTCATACCACAGGGGAGGCAGGACAAAACTGAGGGCTGGTGAATCTGGGGTACCGTGGGAGAGGGATAAATATGACAAGAGATCTGGCTATTATCTGGGGTAGGACTAGCACCTTATCCATCTAAAACTGAAGTTTTAAATCATCCGCAACAGAAATTATTTGTGATGGCATCAGACCATTAGGTCATTGCCCATTCATCATGAAACTGGGGCTCACCCAAATTTCCATGTGTATTTCAGCCACTGGCCACTACTCTATAAGTAACAAAAATTGCAGTTCGTTTTTGGCTCAGATGCATTTCTTTCACTAATAAATCATTGAAATGAGCAACCTGGTACTGCCTTTCATGAACTGAACTGAGGCTGACTTTGCACATTCATCCAGGTGCCCATTTTTTGCCCCCAGACTGAGCAGAAGTCAATAAACGAGCTACAGCCACCACATCAAGATTTAGACAGCTTTCCAGGTACTTGTGATTTTGTGCCTCTGCTGATTTCGTAATTTCTTGACCTCAGCCCATGTGCCATGCTTTGCTGTGGATTTATTGAAGTCAGGAGTTCACAGCTTCAAGCGAGATTCAGAAGAGAGTTTATGGATGTCAGGAAGGTCAGAAATGAAGAAGTAGAAGAGACACACCTTAAGGAAAGCACTTTCCTCTCCTCTCTGAAGAGCAAACAGCTATAGCTCTGAAAATTCTGTTCAGCAGCTTGGTCTCCCTAGAATGCCCTGGTCTCACTCTGGCTTTGTCTTAGGGTTTTTTTTTTTTTCCCAATTCTATTTTGCTGCATTTGGGAACCATTATTTCCAGCATTGTTCTACTATTTCTAGCTACGCTGCACTTGAGGTGCAATGCCCTACTAACAGCCCACTGCTGAAGCATGGGCTCAGCTACCAGGGCACCAGCAGCCCTTTCTAGAGATTTGAGGTTTCAGAAACGACAAGTACAGACTTCCCCTTGGGAGCTGTCTGAAGGAGCAGTGACACATTTCCTACACCCGTTGTGTGTGGTTTGGGTCTCCTTGATGTGAAGTTATCAGAGAGCAGGAGCAAAAGGTGAAATTGTGAGGTCTCCATAATGACTGATATGAGAAATGGAGGAGCTCTGTTCCTTACTACTTTGCTCCCAAGGCAGGCTGGCTCTCCCACCTCAGTTCAGTGACACACCAGTGTCTAGTTCCTCAGCAGGCTGCTTTATATAAGTCTGCTGGGTGGCAGCAGGGGTCCAGGCTGCCAGCAGCACAGAAACACCCCTAGCCAGGAACCTGAAGTAGGTAAGGATACAGGTTTAATGCTTTTTATTCTCTGCCTTTGGAAAAAAATTGCAATTTACTCACTACGTGTTTTCACTGTTAATAGAAAGAAGAGCTTGTTGATACACAAGTAATATTGCTTTAATATACTGAAAGCTTTAAACCACTGCAGCTCCCTTAGGATGGACACAGCTGCTGGCTTGGAGGTGTTTATAGCACTGCATTGCCAGGGGAATGAGATATAACCACACAACAGACCTTTACATCCCTCCCTTGACAGCATCAGATCAAATTTGGGTTAAACAAAAAGACTATCCAAAAATCCATCCCTGATCAAGATAATAATCAACACCATGTAAGTGAGGTCTAAATTTCTGGCTATCACGACAGATACACATGCATCCAGAGGGTTTCCTTCAGACAGTCTGTAGTAGCTTAGAAAATAGGTCATTTAATGCATCTCAGTGGGCATTAACAGGAACAGCTAGTAAGGGCCATTGACGTTTAAGTACTTCACGGCTGAAGACAAAGTCATGGTGTTCCTCAAGCCTGAACAGATGAAGTCAGCTAATCTGTCTCCTTGCCACTATTTACCTTACAAGGGTTTTGTTTGCACAGTGCAGCTGTTGCTGGACAGGCATAATTTCAGCCAAGGCAATAAGGACCACAAAAGCAACCTTAGTTCCTTCTTTCTCCAGTCCCTGTCAAATCCGTAGAGCAGAAAAGCTAGCACACAAGTAGAGGGAGTTTCTACTCCTCTGCCACAGATTGTAATTGGGAAGTCAGGAAGTCAGGTTACATGTCTCTGACACTGTTTCCCAACATCTTTTTATGTCACTATCACCACAATCCATTGACAAACATAGGAAGAAGGGTGGAGAAGCCATTTTTGGTGTATCAAACCAGCACACCTGGAGTATTGACATCTTTGGGGTTAAAATGTGCAAAATAGCTTGTGTAGCTTACCACCAGGCCTGCCTGAACACCAGCACTTCATCCCATAGATGCACGTATTTACCATTATTCCTTGCATCTCCCATCCTTAAAAAAAAGAAAAAGAAAAAAAACCCCCGACAAATGGAAGAGCCAGCTAGAGAATAGACTACTTCAAAGATCAAAGATCATTCCATGTGAAGACTTTGAAGCTCTTCCTTGTAAAATGCCCTGTTAACTAACCATCAGCCCCTCTGCACAGGACCCTTTCAGCCAAACAAACTGAAGCAGCTTTGCATCAGTTGTGGTCTTTCTCCCCACCTCTTCAAACCCTAGATGCAGTTTGGGAATTTCTGTTGGTAGAAACACGTGCAGCCATGTGTTTTTCAGACAGCCAACTCATTGGAAGTCTACTCACTGCTGGGTATTTAGAGAGGGGAAGGTGAAATTAAGCCCTGCTGACCACACAGCTCATCCCCAGCAAGGCAGGTACCACTGCATATCCTGTTGACAGGAGACTTGCTAGAAAAATTCTGCCTAGCTTTCCTCAAACTTCCGCATGAAATATCTATGAGATTTCACCCTGAAAATACAAAGTGTGAAAAGCAAACTATCTAGGGACAACCAAGATCTTGCTGGTGACTACTAAATTATCGTGAACTAACTAGACTTTGGCTTCAGTCCAGCACAGCAACTGCTGCATCCCCATCCTTGCCCTCATGGATCACATGGGGTATTTTTTCTACAGCATGCTGAGCACACAGAACACCATGGCTTTTGGAATCCACTTCTTCAAGTTGATTGTGCTTTCCAGGCTTCCCATTTCATCTTTGTTCAGGATATAAGTACAGGCCTGTAAGTAAAAAAAGCATGCTGGTTTTACTGGCATATATTTCCCATCTTGATTTCAGCAGAATTTGCTTCCTTTTCCAGCAGTTCCATTTAACTTCCCAGGAAAAAAAAAAAAAAACACTAAACTGAACAACTACCAAAAAAACCCACCAAAAAATTCCCTCAAACAAACTCACAGAGATTTATAGGAAAAACAAGCCCAGTGAGGTTATTGTCTTCATTTTCTCCCCCAAGTGAAGTTCTGAGATTTAAAAATGAGCACTTATTTAGCGAGAGAAAGCTTGTTTAGGTCTGTCCGAAGGTCTGTTTTTGTCTGTCTTCTCCAGGGAGCAGGGATTTTTGGAAAACTACTAAGTTGCATTTTTAAAAAAAGCCACAATAAAATCCCATTTGGCTCATGTGTCCTTTCTGGAAGCATTTTACTGAATAATAGCAAAGCGTGGTGCTAACACTTAGTGCGAGGAGCAAAGGGGAGGGAACACGTGCCAAGGTCACCTCCTCAGCAGTAGCAATGGCAAGCTTCACAGCAGCAATATAAAACCTCCCTCTCTTACAAGCTACTACCCACAGCTACTTTTTAAGAGCTATAAAAATCCAGAGCAGGCACACATTAATTAAAGAGTTTGGAGAGAAGCACTGCATGTCAGTCTCGGCAGCGGGTGACTGAAGGGCATGCAGCACGTATGCGAGCAAAATGCCCATGGACAGCATTAGCTAAAATATTTCTGGTTTTATCATCTCCAGGTTTGTGAGCGGGCAGCACAGATGGTTTGCAGCTGGGGAGCCAGTCAGCACACTTGTGAGGGAGCGATGTGACCTGTCTCATGAAGCAAGGCATACCATAAGGAAGATTTTCTTCGTGACTAGCCCAAATCTCCTTCATTGACAGTTAAGTCCATAACCTCCTGTCCTCTAGCTAGATAAAAAAGCAAACCATGAAAATCCCCCTCCTCTTCACCTCAATATTTTTCTTACTGATCTCCTTGTCTCTCGGTTCTTTGTCTCCCCTAAAGTAGACAAACTCAGTTCTTCTAGGTTTCACTCGTAAGCCATGTTTCCATGCTGGTGTCCCCTGCAGAGAGAAGGACTGACCTTCCAGAGTGGCATGTCCTGAGCAAAAGAGGCAGTGAGGAGGACAAGGATCTACCTGAGCTTCCCTCAGCTCCTTTCCCCCCATGTTTACAGCAAGGCAGCCTGAGATGGTTGAGGTTATTACCCAAGCGCGAACCTGCTAGCTACGGCAATTTCTCATCCTTGTCCCCTTCTGAAGCCCATCATGAGAGATAAGCTTTTTCTATAAAACCACTGACAAACCACAGCTGGTGGAGAAACACATCCAACTAAAGGATGCAGGCTGGCAGGAAGTCTTTCTAAGTGGTGATTATTCCAATTGGGTGAAATGAAAATAATCCATGTTTTTTAGCTCTTACATCTATCTACCTGTACTTACACCACCTCCTTTGGACAAAGTTGCACCAGGGCTTCTACAACCGCTGGTACAACACCCTCCAATATTTCACTACATACTGGAAACTCCGAAAGCGGTGGAGGAGACCTGGGGGGCATGGAGGTAATGGGGCCAGAGCCCAGTGGCATTGAGAGTCCCAATGCCCATTGTGCAAGGCAGAGGAAAAAAAAAATATGGAAAAAAAAAATATGGAAAGCCTTTTGAATATTAAGCTATCTCCCTCATAACCAATTTGTTAAGAGATGCACTGTCTAGTCTGGTATTTTCCAGGGCTCTGTAAGGCTTTGTTAATTTTAGAGCTTAAACCAACTTTTTCCACTACTGGGAAAGTATCCGTAAAATGGAGCTGGTCTTTAAGACATAAGAATCACAGAATCATCATGGCTGGAAAGGACCTCTGAGATCACCGAGTCCAACCATACACACACAAAAGACAGTCTTGGCCACTAAAGCATGCCCTGAAGTGCCACATCTACTCGTTTCTTAAATAACTCCAGGGATGGTAACTCAACCACCTCCCTGGGCAGGCTGTTCCAGAGCCTGACCACTCTTTCAGTAAAGTCATTCTTCCTAATATCGAATCTAAACCTCCCCTGCTGCAGCTTCAGACCATTTCCTCTGGTCCTGTCATTATTCCCTTGGGAGAAGAGGCCAACACCCACCTCTCTACATTCTCCTTTCAGGTAGTTGTAGAGGGCAATGAGGTCTCCCGTCAGCCTCCTCGTCTCCAAACTAAACATGCCCAGTTCTCTCAGCCTCTCCTCATAGGACTTGTTCTCTAGACCCCTCACCAGCTTGGTGGCTCTCCTCTGGACATGCTCCAGCACTTCAATGTCCTTCTTGTAATGAGGGGCCCAGAACTGAGCACAGCACTCTAGGTGAGGCCTCACCAGTACAGAGGCACTATCGGTTCCCTACTCCTGCTGGCCATGCTGTTCCTGATACAGGCCAAGATGCTGTCCCCTAGCACACCCATGTTGTTTTCTGCTGGGCAGCTTTCTAGCCATTCTTCCCCAAGCCTGTAGTGTTGCCTGGGGTTGTTGTGACCAAAATGCAGGACACAGCACTTAGCCTCATTGAACTTCATACAATTGGCCTTAGCCCATCGATCCAACCTGTCCAGGTCCCTCTGTAGAGCCTCCCTACCCTCAAGCACACCAAAATTCCC
Organism: Nycticryphes semicollaris; assembly: GCA_013400055.1. NCBI lineage: Eukaryota > Metazoa > Chordata > Aves > Charadriiformes > Rostratulidae > Nycticryphes > Nycticryphes semicollaris. The sequence goes on along the minus strand of VXBJ01002730.1, from coordinate 29,112 downwards.
ACCTAGTTTGGTGTCATCACCACAAGGCTTTGAGATGTGCAGCTATAGAACCTCTACTATTGCTACACATATATCACAGGAGAACCAGAGGGGGAAAGAATAGGGTGTAATGCTTTTAAAACATATGGAAAGCATTATCTGAATAGTAAAAATCTGACATAAAACTATATACACATACTTAGAGCTCAGATTTGGACTCTCCATAGCCCTTGCTATACAAGCAGGGATAATGATTTTTTTATTCGCAGTGCATTCAAAGGATGTCCCACTCTGATTTTCACAACTTGCCACCAGCAGCCAATCTCTCTGCTTTTATTTATGGCTAAAAGTCCTGGACAGCCAGGGCACAGAGGGAAAAAGGGAGAACAACTGGCAGAGCTCAGCTGACACAAAGTACTGTTTGGCATTTTTCAAAGGACAATCAATTGGAAAGGATTTGCTGTTAATCGATGTGAAACAGATACATGTCAGTTCCCCACAGAGCACACTACAATGCGAAACGGCTTCCTTAGAGAAGCAGGTTTTTGTGAAGGGGTTTTGGACAGGCAGTTTTTCTCTTAAGCCTGCATTTCTGACAGCTGCCTAGTACCTTTTTCCCAGACTTGTCACATTTGTGCTGAGATATATAAATGTCTTCTCTCTTTTGCTCTTTAACCACAGCACAATCTTTCATTTCTTTTAAGCAAAGAAAGATAGAAGCCATATATTCTATCAGCTATAGCTGAAGCTGGAGTTTTTCCTGTGCAAGGAAATGGTTGCTTGTTATCTGAAGATGACATCTCTAGTTTACAATAAAAGCCTCCATCCTTTTTTTTTTCAGTTCTCTTTACTCCCCCCATCGCACAAACTGAACTTATCCAATAGCTTGCAAAGAAAAATAATAAAAGAAAGATGGTTTTGCTCTGTTTCCTGGCGACCAACACCACTGAGACCCCAGGTGGTATCACACTGGCTAATTCAAGACAGAAATAATCACCGTGATAGTTAGATACAGCACTAACCATGATGCAGAAAATCCTTGCCACAGCTGTCTGCTGTTCATGATGGAATTCACAGTGATACAGGAATCTGTTCTGAATATGTGAAATGATGTTCCATGCATGTTTATTTGGCCTTTTGGTGTTTTTCTCCCTTACTAAGCTTAACCACATTGGCTCTCTTGCATTACCCTCTCTACCTGTAAAAACATTAAACAAAACTCCCTTGATGTGGGGCTCATACAAGAGAGCACACTGTGGCTCTCTTAATAATCCACAGAGAAAGCTATGTCTTCTTTGCATTTAACCTCAAATTGCCTCTCCCTTTCTTCAGAGCAATGTACCCCTGAGGGTGGGGAAAAGTCCTTATGCTAATACATGGCACTACATAAAGTGAGAGAAAGAGCTTTAAAATTCCCCTTATTCCCAAAGAACATCAAGGGGATGGTGATTTGTATCAGGTTGTGGGAATAAAGAAGACAGTATAGGTCTGGACCACTGTGGAGGCCTGAAGGAAAGAGGATCAAGTAACAGTGATGGGAGCTGACCTACTGGTTCAAACTGGAGGTGCCTCTAAATCAGAACAGAACACTGCGGACTAGTGAGGGCTCATGGTGACTCATTACAGAAGTTCCCTCTGCATGTGCAGAATGCCCAGTTCCTCAAAGACATTTAGACACAAGGCCAAGGCAATGAGGTACTTCTCAAAGATAACTTAAAGTCTGCTCAGAAATGTAGCACTTACTGCACCTCCAACTGCCAGACTATCAAAAATGCTCCTCAGCTGGTAATTCCTGCACCAAACAACACTATCTAAGTTGCTGCAAAGCCAAGAACAAGCCAAACTGCAGTGTTTGGGAAGGCAGAAATCAGTTTGTACCCCAAGTCAAGCTAGCCAACCACAGGGAAGGTTGGTACTCTCGTTCCAGGGAGTGTCACTAGAAGCATGTACCCAGCTGTAATCTTAGAAAAGCACATCCCTTTCACGTGGGCCAAACACCTGAAACAAAAAGAATGGAGGCAAGTTCCACAGGGAATTCAGAAACCAAGATAAGTTTGGGGACATCAGGAGATGGAGTGTGCTCCCCACTCACCTGCAAGACCCAGTCTGAGACAGGTGGCATCAGGCTCCAGATAAAAGGGAAAATTTCTCCCCTCCATCTCTGGCAGCGTACCTTGGGCACCCTTACACACATAGTGACGAGTGACAGAATGAAAAATCCCATGTGAAATCCAGCCCACACAGAGGCATGGCAACTCTTGCCCTTCACAGGCAAAATGGATGCGTTTGGTTTGGTGCAGGAGGGTCCTAGCACTGGTAAGATACTTAAGGCAACCTAGAGAGATTTTGCTAAACCCGAGCATTCAACTTTTTATTTAAAAATAAAGGTAGATCTGTAGCCGTCACATCACTGAAAGCCTGAGAACAACAATTCAAGCACATCTGAGCAAAGCTGCTATGGCATTGCTCAGAAGTACAGTACTGCTGCCAGCACAGGCTCTTCCACGGCTGACCTGACAGACACATCAGGGAAGGGAAACTCAGAGGGGGAGGTCCGGGTCTTACTGTAAGGAACAACAGACTCACAAGGACAGGGTGGGACACAGGGAAAGGAGAGAAAAAGCAGGCAAGTGAAGAAGGCAAAAAAAAAAGAGCTTCAGTAGTGCTAAGTCTGGTAAAAGAGCAAGTTTTTACTGAATGTAACAATTAGCGATGAAAACATACATGCAAGTTTTATCTACAGACCGGCAGAAAATTTAAAATCATAATCATACAAAAATAACCTATTTCTACACAATATACTGCTTCCCCTCCACTTTCAGGTCGACTTAAAAGGATGCAAGTTAAGGATTTCTTACAAACAACAAAGAATCTTAGTTAAGAAAATATTTATGAAGTTTTCCTTGAAAATTTCTATTTCTGAACAAGTCATTTGGAAAAAAACAAAAACCACAAAACTCTTCAACGATACCACTGACTCCTGAAATTTGGAGGACCTTCTCCTTGTCTCAACAAAGAGATAAGACAGCAGCTCTGTGGTCTTACAGAGACCTGTAAGAGTTGAGCATAGCTTCATCATTCAGGAGAAGCATGCCCATGCAATCAAAATAATCAGAAGTGATTTCACAGAAAGGGGTATGTATTTTTAAAAAGTTATATTTAACTAAGGTCTAGAACCAGGTAAAAAACACGAATATTTAAGAAAGTCAGACAGCAGCACATTTTAAAAAACAACAGTAACAATTATCACACACTAGCTTATATTTTCAAAGCATTTTACAAAAGCATGAATTAATTAAGCCTCACAACACCCTTGTGAGATAGGCAAGTAGTATTAGTCCCGTTTTAGAGACAGGGAAACGGGCATGGAAAGAGCATGACCTGCTCACCACCACACACATCAAATCCAGGAACAGAACACCTATATCTTCCAGTTTTCTGCCACACATGGTCTGACATTTTCAAAAATGCTGGTATTTAAATAAAAATTGTTTCCTCTTACCCCTTTTAAGACACCTGACCCCACTTCAGTCTGATATGAAAAGGTACCCACCATGAGCTATTCACGATGAACAAGGAGAAGTAAGACATAACTTTTTTTTATAGACTGTATGTTGCTGGAAGCTGTTCAAGATAAGACTTGACATGGGTGATTCCATAGTGCCAGAGCCAAAGAGTGTCACTTCTCATTAGGGACCTGCCACCAGGAAACTCACTGAAGCCTATATGCAATGCTGAGACAGCTCAAAATCTGCAAAAGAATAAAAGGTAAGGTTTCTTTGCCACTTCCAAACAAAGAATCTCTTGCTGGCAGGGATTATTCTCTGAGAACTCACAAGTACAACTGCACTGAAAGCCAAGACCTTATCAGGACAATCTCAAGGTGCAGCTAAGGGCGCAGATGTATCTGTTGGAAAACCTGGAAATGTTCAAATATTGTGCTCTTTGTTAAGAGAGATGGTCTCGAGGCAACAGCCATCCTGGTGTGGGGAGCAGAAAATAACTCCCCATAGTCACTTTAAGAAGGCAAGTTCCCTTAGCATACCGCTCTTGCACTGAACAAGTCAGTGACAGACTAGGATTAAAAGTTCCAAACCACCTCATGATGGTTTCAGCTGGGATAGAGTTGACTTTCTTACTAGTAGCTGGCATAGTGCTATGTTATGGATTTGAGAGGAAAACAGTGTTGGTAGAACACTGATGTTTTCAGTTGTGGCTAAGCAGCCAAGGCCTTTTCTGCCTCTCTCACAGCCCCGCCAGAGAGCAGGCTGGGAATGTACAGAAAGGTGGTAGGAGACATAGCTGGGACAGCTGACCCCAACTGACCAAAGGGCTATTAGATGCCATATGATGTCAGTATATAAAGCTGGAGGGAGAAGGAAGCGGGTAACGTTCAAATTGATGGTGTTTGTCTTCCCAAGTAACTGTTACACGTGATGGAGCCCTGCTTTCCTGGTGATGGCTGAACACCTACCTGCCCATGGGAAGCAGTGAACGAATTCCTTGTTTTGTTTTGCTTCGCTTGCTCGTGTGGCTTTTGCTCCACCTATTAAACTATCTTTATCTCAACCCACAAAGTTTTTTTCCCTCACTTTTACACTTCTGATTCTCTGCCCCATCCCAGCTGGGGGGAGTGAGTGAGCAGCTGTGTGGTCCTACTTGCTGGTGGGGTTAAACCATGACACACCTGAAAATTCAAGTTGGGTTCAACAGATTTAAGTCTATAAAATGCCAAATCTGGCAGATCCACTGCTGCCTGTTTGCACACCCAGGCCCAGATGTTAGTGGAGACACAGAAATAAAAACCTGTCCTTCCACCTTGAGTTACATCTGTCCATTAGACACTATCTAGAGTCCAGGAAGTTAGTTTCACGACAGCTCAATCTGAAGATCCTCCCCATACTTTCGGATCAGCTTCATGTGGTTATGGTCCACTGACCATTGCTCTGGGAGGTGCTTGGGCTGCATGCTGTCCAAGAAATGTTGCCGCCAGCGTCTCTCCAACTGCATAAGGGAGCGCAGGCCTCCTTTAGCAAAACACTGCACCACCTTCAGTCCATGTGGCATGTAGCTCTCATTGCAGATCCTGCCAGGACACAAGTAGAGTTTATTTTCACACAAGCCCACTGTCAGACACTAGACCTGTCTACAACAAACAGCAAGACACTGAAGATGCTTTCAGCTGCAGCGTCTAATTACAGACACATGGTATGCTAACCAGGAGGGAGAGTTTTAAGCTCTGTTTCAGTGCCAGACTTCTTTCTGGAGCACAGTCATGCTGGGAAGCTGGTTTCTTTGAACTGAGAAAGCGCTCTTTTACAGCAATATTAAACAAAGCTCTCAAGGTCCATTACAAGCTCCTCAGGAGACAGACTGTGAATTTCTTAAGGCACAAACCATATGACACTCCAGAGCCCTGATCCTGCCACTGAATTCCCTGCCTGGATAGGTTCCAAGTTATAACACTGACACACGACAAACAATAGTGAGCATAACAAGGAGAAAATACTGACTTCATGCAGAGATCAGACACTAGTTAAGAAGAGATATTTTGGGGAAGCTTTGAGAAAGAGGAAAAAAGGAGACTTCTGATATGATTGTCTTTCAGTCTCTCTCAGTGATGTGTCCTTCAGAAGGTATAAAATAGTGGAGGGGAACATGGAGAACAAGAACAGAAGAAGACTGCTGGAACACAAGGGTAAAGAGGGGAAAAAAACAAGAGCTGCAGTTCACAAACTACTGCTGGGCTGAGGGGAGAAGAGGGTAAACAAAAACAAAGAAACACAGAGTGTGCTTGTCTGCTTAGAGCCTTAGGCTACAGCACAACAATTGTCTTCCTGTCCTTGCCTTCTAGTTAAATGTATCAAAGTAGTATAAAACCAGACTCTGGAGCCTTATACGAGTGATGAAGTTACACTTCTAGAGGCTCATTTTTCCTGTGCAGATCAACTCTACTAGTAGTAGTCTCAAATTCAGACACTCCTTAACTTGACACCATTGTTTTAGGGAAGATACATCAACATCCCAAGGAGACCAGCAATGGGCTTGGTCTTATTTTCATTAAAAACATTTGGTGGTTGGCAAGTGTTAGGTTCTCACAGGGACTAAGTCAGCATGTGTGATCCTTATCTCTGCAAATTCTGCTGGATATTTTTTCATTTTGTTCAGTAATATTTACCCAAGGCTCTATGTGTAGACAACTTTTTGTTGAACTTATGTGCCAGCATAAATGATTAAAATGTTACATCTGCTGATGGACTTTGTTATACCTGGTTTCCAGACCAGCTGCTTCCTGGAGCATCTCCAGGGTGACCGTCTCTGTGTTAAAGAAGTCCTTGATGCTTTGCAGAAGTTCTGCCCTTCGGGGCTCAGGCAGGCTGTCTGCATTCAGCAGGGCTCGAGCCCCCGAGCGCACTTGCCTGCGCAGAGGGTCCTCCAGAAGACACACACCTTCCTCAGAGCCAATGGGGGCACCAAACTCTTCAGCAAGCTGCTGCTTGAGGTGGTTGTCATAGTAATTGGAGATGGCATGGCAGGATGTGCAGAGAAGGAGCACATCATGGGAGTTGTGGTCCTTCATCTGGATGGGGAAGTGTCTTCGGTATTCATGAGGAACAATGTTCTTCCTAGGGAAGACCAAGCAGGCATCTCATTACATTTGCCTGGGGCTGTTACTCCCCAGTTCTTCCTCCTCCTGGCCCACAAATGATCAACTAATACTAAAAGTCCAGGAAAAAAAACCCAACATCACCAGGGTCAGGACCTCTCAGGATGGCAATAGGTTCTGCAACTTCTTTTTATTTTTACTTCTCTCTACATGTTTTCTGCATTTATATTTTTTTTGTCCTACAAAAAATTCATTGCTTTTGATTTAAAAAATTAGCTATACTGTTAAAAAAAAAAAAAGCAATGCACTATGAGACACCTACCACTCAGCTAAACGGTAGCAGCTGCAAAGACAAAAATCTCACCTTTTGTGACCTAATGGGCTTCAGACTCACCTAACCCTTTCACAAATACAAGGCTTAAGTAATGGAAGAAATAGTACAGCTATTTTCACAAGGGGATGCCATCAGAACAGTGTGTGTTGGCATACTGCTGCCCCCTGTCATTCAAACTGCAGCATATACATGGTCCTTACACTTTGCTCTCTCCAAGGACAAATACCTCCTGCCTCTGTAAAGGTAAAGCTCTTTAGCTCTTTGCTCAGTGTCAAACTTAACCAGATGCATACAACTACAGAGCATTCAAACAGAGAGAGTGCAACCAGGATGTGAACAAGAATGACATTACAGGCCAATACCCAAGCTTCTGGATGCCAAACTGGATGCAGACCACAGTCCTGTTTTAAAAGATGCATTTTTCTCTTACCCCACTAAACAACTCACCGGATATAGGACTCTCGCTTCCCACATACAACACACAGGTTCTCTTTGACTGTCAGGTAATAATCAACTTGAGACTCAGGGCGTCCTGAAGGCTCAAACCGCAGCTTCACAACAAAAGGCTCTGTGCTAACTAGCTCTGAAAGGGTGAGGCAAAGAGAGAACATTCAAGACAAATTTGTACCTAAAAGCTGAAATAACAATGTTAAAACAGAGGAAGCGTCCTAGTAAATCCCCAACAGTATTTCCAATAAGGAAGGATACAAAAAGTTCATGCACGGCTACGCAAGAAACAAGGCAAAAAAACCAAATAGTGATGTATCTCAAATACCAATAGGAAAGTTGGTATGCTGACCTCCAATCCCCTTGTCCAGATACCACTGAGCCTTCTTGCGATCACAAGTGCACAGGGGCTGTCCATCTGGTGCATGCAGAAAGCAGTTGTCATACAGTGGAGTTCTCCTGTGAAAGAAGGCTAGCATTACAGCAACTCTAACAACACGACAAAAAAACCCCAGAGCTGTCTATAGGCATGTGTTCCACACTGCAATTCATGCAGCCTCCTCCAAATCACAGGAGTGCCCCTAAACATACACTTCAGGCTGCTGAGCACTGTGTAGAACGTCTGAAAACTTACCTGGGGTTCACCAACTGACTGTAAGGTATCTTTGTTCTCCTGCTGCCAACAGAACCACAACTCTGAATCCCGGTTTTCAAGAGATGTCATCAATGATGACAGCATTTTTAAAAAAAAAATTACATTAGAAAACAAAAGAGAATTAAAGTCAAGAAAGATGATGAGCTAAGAGTAAGCTAAAAGACAGTGTCAATTACAGGCAAGGCAATTTCAAGGGTCAGCTGCCTAAGCCCGTAATTTAATCTTTTAATAAGATCACTTTTCTAAAGCTTAGTGTGAACAGCATTAATCCAGAGAAATATATAAAAAAGCTCTGGGAGCATGGGGAACCTAAACACCTGAGTCCACGGGAACAACAAAGCCGAGCTGAGGCCCTCTGAAACACATGCACCTAACCTTAGTCAGTGGTCAAAGTTCTGCTGGATCAGTCTCCGGTGGTTTGTGGCAGTGTGTGGAAGGGCTCTGTTTGGCAGAAAACATTTTCTTACCCTGCCAACTTCCTTCACACAAAACTGAAGAGCAGAGCAGACTGAGCTCAGGGAACACCCGAGAGGAACTGGCCAGGGATATAGACATGTCAGAATACACTGTGAAAAAGTTTTCCTTTTTTTCCAGCAAGATCATACAAATAAGTACTCAGCAAAGCTCTGTCAGCTGAAAAGGTTGATTGATGGGCTATATAATCTGACAAAAGGATTTCTTCCGAGGTCCATGGAGGAAAAAAATGCAACAAAACAATAATACAGGAGGTCTCCTTCCGCTGGGCATCAGCAGATCAGCTCAATCACCATAATAATTTGAGTACTTCCCAACTCTAAATTAACAAACATTAAATATAAACAGGCTCACAGAAAGTATGAGTGGAAAAGGACTTTAGAAATCACACCCAATCTTATTACAGACTAGAGCTAGACTGCTGGAGATACTGTAAAAAACAGTGAGTCTACAGATTTCTCATGAAGTCAAACACAGTTAAAAACAATAAATAAACAAACAACCAATCAACCATAGAGAGATCTCAATTTAGCTTGGAATGCAATTTTGTTTAAATTTTAACCCTCCCATGAGGTTCAGTCCTTCTGTTTTGTATGATACAGGCTCCAACAGAAAAAAAAACAACCAACTTGAGAGACCTGCTGTGTACAACAGTACCGTTAACGATTGCTAATAAAATCAATATTATTGTCTGTATTAAAATGCCTTCATTGCCAATCCAATAAACTTGAAAAGGAGCCAATAAATACTAAAATGACTGGCTTTCTTTCCAAATGGTAATTACAGACAATTTTATTAGATTCCATCCAAATAAAACCACACGTACTAGCTCTCCAAGTATTCCACTGCACTGAGCTTAAAGAGTCTTCTCCAACTTGTTTTAATTTAAAAACAACTAAACTTACCCTAGCAAAAGGCTGTAAGATTTTAGGATGTGCTCCACAAAAATCACCTGCAGGACAGGGATCTTGAATCCAGCAACAGCTAAGCCTGCAAAGCCAAAGCAGCACCATTCCCTCCCCAGCCAACACAGAAGCGCGGTACTTTGATGGTGCCACAGACTGTTCCTTCCTGTGCCCTCCTGGCACCTCACATAAGGTGTCTCACCCCTTCTAACCTTAGCTTTCATCTCTGCTCAGCACCCTGACATCTCTGTGGCCACAATGACCTGGGGGAGCGTGGAACAAACAGCAGTCCCTGATGATAAGCCCCATGCAGTTGCCACTGATCTCCTGGAGGAGACGGGACACAGGTGTGCAGGCAGTTTTGTGCCACCAGGACAGCCATCTGCCTCCTGCTGGGACCCTGCTCTCTAAATAATAAGGGCAAAAGCTCAAGACAGCCCCTCAAATTTCTTATGATGCCAGTGCTGCATCCACTTTCAATACCACCTAGAGGGAAACACGGAAAACATGAACAGGATCTAGCTCCCATGACCATTGGATCCTGTGTCTTCTTTCCTTGTTCATATTACCCACTCCGCTTAATGAGTAGAGCATGAGCCATCATTCAAAGTTTTCCATCTGCAGCCCAAGAAGTAAAATATGCTCATAGACTTACCGTGCAGAATATCCCATGCCCAGAGGCTTTCGCCTGTGCCTCTGCAGATCTCTCACTTGCTGACTGCCAGAGGGCTGGCCATTCGCTGAAGATTTCCGATTCTTTGTTTTCTGAGGGGAGCGTCCCTCTCCATTCTTCTCCTCTCCTGTGCTGCCACTTCTTCTTCCTCTAAATGGGATATCCACCAAGCCCCGGCATTCACCCAGGGCTTTCTCCCAAGCAGTGATATAATTTTCACCTTTGGATGTAGCAGGGAGGCTGGCAAATCCCAGCAAATGGAGGAACAGAGCCACTGACACCTGGGCATCCCTAGCAGCATAGAGAACCTGCAGAAAAGTGTAGGCATCAAGATACTGACAAACAGCAAACACTCAAATGCTACATTATCAGTCTTTAACACTAGGTACAGCAAGGCCAGAAGGGTTCTGGCAGTTGAAAGACACTTTCATAACATCACCACACCCCAGGTTTTTAGGGTCAGTCAGACTTGAAATACTCATGGGTGCCTTCACGTACCACAAGGGGTTGAAATAAATTCAGGTCAGCCAGGCCTTAAACACCTTCCCACCCCACCAGGCCCTCCCTAAATAAAGAAAAACAACCAAACAAACTCCCTTTTGATAGTCTCCGACTATTCAGTGTGGTTATCTATCCTGTCACTCCCTCTACTGGTCACTGATTTTCTACACACACCCGCAGCATGACAGTATGGAAAGTGAGCAAGCAGGGAAAACCCAATGGTCTAAAGATGGTGAACAAAATTTCCAGGGTCTCTCTTTAATATTGCACTGACTGCTATACATTGGAGTAAAGAAAATAATAAAAAGGTGAGCTTTTGGATGCACAAACACTTCTTTAAGGGATCTTGCCTTACAGATCTTTCAGGACTAAAGGAAATTCAGGGAGACCAGCAGAAAAATACCTTTACGGAAGGAGGGAAATGCAGGCACAGAGTCTGAAATTAACTTCAGAACCACACTTAAGGTTCCGAGGCAGAACTTGAAGAAGGCTCAGTCCCCCTATTGTAATGTCTCTTCTCTACTAAGAAGGGTAGTTTTCCTTCCAAAACACTAAGTTGAAGTGGAAGACACACCTGATCTTGTGTCAGTTCTTCTGCCTCCCAGTTGCTGCAACGCACATGAGGAGACTTGTCAAGCGGGCAGTTCAGGACTTTTTCAGCTAAAGACTTAAGGCTAAGGCAGTTGTGAAGTAGATCCTTCCTTTAGTTTAACAAAGAAAATGAAACAAACATATTAGAAATGAAACTATACACCCATGCAAATTTGGATGGCCTCACACACCCTGAACCTGCCAGAACACAATGCATATGATGCACAACTCCCACTCAAACAGCACTCAGCTGCCTGACAGCTTTACAGGCCCTCTCCCTCCCCTCTGCTAAAATGTCCTTTCTAGATTTAGTAATTATCTAGTGCTTGCAATATGCAAAACAGGCAAGGCTGGGAGCTGATAACATTTAAGGCTGAAGTGTTTGGCTGTGAACTACCCACTTCTGAACTAAAGAGGTCTATCAGAGACATATTCCTAAGTAAAACATTGTGTTTTAGGAAGAATGAAGGATGAGAAAATGGCATCATAATTGTAAACTTTTAATAGAAGCACTGTTACTAGAAGAGAAAATTAGGTATGCTGTATATCAGTAATTTTTCAAGAAATCCTGTCATTCAACAGTTCCACTTACGTGCCCCTGGCACATTTATCCATACTTCCAGGCAGCATTCAAATATCTGTTGACATGGTGATCGCTCTCACTACGTTGCATCACCGTGTCTGGACTCCTTACAAGCTGAAGCATGATACTCAGAAAAGTTCATATGGGCATCCCATGAAAAAATTAACATAGACACAATTTGCATATGAAATCTTCATGAAGATTTCATTTCCATTTCCAAGACCATAGAGCAGAAGAATGACATGTTCTTGGGCTGCAGCTGTCAATGTCCATGCTCTAAAAGCATCCTGAGAACTCCAAACCTACCTGCTTTGTATCATTCAGCATATGCAAACTACTTTTAAAATACTTCCAGCTCAAATGATGCCTTAAACAGAGCTGCCTCTGTCTTCAGACACTCACCGCTGTCTCATCGCTAAATACCGGAGATCCACACTCCCTTTGACTGGAAGACCATAATCATGAATTAACTTGCAAGCATCTTCCCAGCATCCTACCCCAACTTTCAACACAGTACTATCTGCCATGATGTCAACCAGGGTCTTTGGGATAGTCTGTCCGTTGGCAACAAGCCTGGGCAACCGAACAAGAATGCAGAGCCCGCTGGAAGATGCCATCTGTAGGAGGGATACAGGATTTGCTTTTCCCCGCACAGATACCTGAAATACAGACAAAAATCAGAGTCTGGAGTACAGTACTATTACTAACACTGGAGTTGGAACAAATTACTGTCCCCCAGCTACTTGCCACACTCCTACAACAGCAACTTTTCCCCTTTCACCCTTCTCCCTCGTAGCTGAGCTGGTAGAAGACATCAGACACATCTCTTAATCCGCATCACCGCAAAGCCACCCACTACATAAATGTTTATGGCAGACACAATGTTTAATTGTGGCTTATACTAATGACTATGAAGTGAATAAATTTCCAGCCAAAGTAATGGCAAAGTCAGGCTTTATAAACTACTCAAAGCCCGTTTTGAGAGTTCACACAGGCAAATGTGCAAGTTGAAGAGGAGCTCTGCTTTCTGGTACTCCCAGTTAGTTATATCTACATGTCAGTATTAACCTCCTTTTTGGGTTTATTATTAAGAATAATTTATTATTAAGAAAAAATTTTAAGGTATGTAGGTGGATTTAAAATGGTGTAAACCCAAGCTTCTTCTAGTAAATGACATTTAAAAAGATAGTATACAAAACATGTAATGCTGTATTTAGCCATACAAGTATGTTTAGCATAGTCATTTTATCGCAGGAGATCTGTAAACAAATACTAGTGAATTAAAACCTTACTGTTGGCACACTTAAATGTGAGAACAATCAAAATTACCAGCTACTTCACTGCTGTCATAACAGATAACCACAATGGCAGTTTCAACAGTCAGTCCAGTTGTATCCATTCAAGCAGAGGAATCGGTCCTACCCAGATGATTTCCCATTGCAATTTGCAATCTAAAGAAGAGGCGCTTCTTGGTCACTCACCCACTCACAATCAACTCCAAGCACTGGCCACTTCTCCAGCTCATTCTTCAGCAAAGGTTCAACACGATCCCATTCCTCCTGCTCTGAAACTATCACTATGTCTGCACCAAGGGTCCTCTCTACCCAGGAAAAGGTGGGAGATCTGAATAAGGAAAGCACCTCCTTATCCTCTGCCTTAATCAGTTCCTCATCTCCTGAGTTTATAAGTGCTTCCTCTTGCTGGGTACTACAGCGTGCTTTTCTTTTCCGACGCTGGGTCACTTTCCACAAAACCAGACCCCCCACCGCAACACCCAGGAGGGTCGCCAAAGTAATTGTTACTGCTGTTTGCTTGCGCATTTTTTTTAATCACTCTTTTTTTCCCCCCTTCACCCACTCAAAATGGCATTGAAGGATTCTATCGTGGCCTGTAAAGAAAAAGGAAAGAGGTGGAAATTAAAGACAACTTAATCATATGTGTTTAGACATATTAAATACGCCCACTGGTATCATAGCAAGGTTCTAGCCACAACTCGCAATCCTGACAAGAGGATTAAGTCTCACTTTGATAGGCTAGGGGTCGGGGAACAGACTGTTAAGAGTGGTGGACTGGAGAGTGAATGCTGCTGTTGATCATACCATCAGAAACCTTAAAGGGAATCTGCTGATTTATACTGGTGCAACTAGATGCTTCCACAAACTGTCATATTTTAAATAAATAAATAAATAGTCGGGGCTATTCACAACATCTTTTTGCTCAGTTTGAACCCAGATCAGCCTAAACAAGAACAAAATGAGATCACTGCAGAATAAGCATGTCCATTCATGCATTATTAAATAATAGGCATTGTCCATTCCATTCACATCCATGCTAAAGTCAAATGGCTCTTCAGGCACTGAAAAGCCCTAAAGAAGCAGCATCTATTTACAACACAGCTTTCCCTCTGTTCATACAAAAACACAGCTCCCCTGCAGTGAACTGAAATCAAACCTGCCCCTGCATCCACACCTCTCCAACTCACCACGTTACTTTTAAAGGTTAGCCCTTACGTGCTGCTCGGCACAAGCAGAAGCTAAAGTGTCGGTGCTCTGACAGCCCTGCACGACTGCATTCGGAGTGCGGCCACGGACACCTGCCTGGACGCTTGCGGAGCAACTCTCCTCACTTCTTCAAACTGAGCGAGAAGACTTAGGCCACTCTCACCTACGGCCTCTGCCCCAGGTCCAGCAGCTGCTGCCGCTCGGTGAGCTGGGGCATGGAAGCGCAGGCCGCCCGCTTATGCGGAAAACCCCTTCACACCCCGGCAGAAGAAGCCCCGATAAGAGAAAACCGACCCGAGCTCAGACCAAGCGCTGTGTGCGGGGATGCCGGCCGGACGAAGAGGCCCAGGCCGCCCGCTATCGGGAAGCAGCGGTGGGCCCCGGGCCGACGGCACGCCAGGGACCCGGGGCAGGCCAGGGGGCAGGTCGGGGGCCTGGCCGCCGCATCCTCCGCCCCGAGAGAGCCGAGTAGGCTCCTCTGTGCCGGTCCGGCAGAACAGGGGGAGAGGGCCGCAGCGCCCCTTAGGACCAGCGCGAAGGCGCTGCCCTTTCTAGGCCTTCCCGGGAAGAGGCACGGGCACCCCCCTCACTCTGTGAGGAACGGGCTGGCGGGAGACCCACCTGCCAGCGCGGCCCGCCCCCGGGGGACGCGCAACAACCGCTCCCCTTCTCGCCCGGCCCCCACCGCGCCGCTGCCCGGCCCACATGCGCGGGGCCGCCGGCTGCCCGCTCGCTACCTGCCTCTCCGCGGAACGGCTGTCTCCGACGGCAGGAACGCCCCACCGAGCAGCCGCCGCGCACACCGGGAGGTTTAGAGAGGCGGACGCTTCCTTTTCCCCAGCGGTGCGAGCGGACAGCGGGTGCCGCCATGTTGTACGGCAGCCGCTGGCCCGGCGGGTGAGGCGGGGCGGCTCTCCGAGCCTCCGCGGACGGAGCGTGCTCGGTTACTTCGTATCGTACCCGCTAATTGTTTGTAATGAGGAAGGCTTGAGCAAGCTGTAGGCGTGCTGCCGAAGCGCCCCCTCCCCCCTCCCCCCCGCAGCCGGAGAACACCGTGAAGCGGGCGGGCGCGCGCCGCCGCGGTGCCCCGCGCATCGGGCGGTAGCAGGGACCCCCGTGGGGGCAGCCGGGACCCTCCGCGCCCGGGGAGCGGAGCGGCAACCGGGGAACTGCGCCGGCAGAAAGAAGAGAAGGGAAACAAAGGCAGCCCGGAAAACACAACGCGAACCGTAGCGGTCTCCAAAGTGTCAAGGCGGAAGGAAGCAACGAGGGAAAAACCGAGTGGGAAGGATTAAGAGCTTAACAGAGGAATAATTGCGGCAAAGCCGGAGCGTGGGGAACAAGTATGAACATAAGAACCGTGACACCACAACACACAGACAATGGAATACAGCCAGCTGCCGTGTTCGTAGAGTCATAGAATGGTTTGGGTTGGCAAGGACCTTAAAGGATGTTCTAGGACTGTGCTTCCTCTGATTTTACTGTTAGCCGTTTAAAAGGAATTTAGGGAACTTTAATAGTAAAGCAGAAAGCTTTGGAGTTCCTTCATAGAATTGGGTTGGAAGGGACTTCTCATACGGGCAGGGACACCTTCCACTAGGTCTGGTTGCTCAAAGCCCCATCCAGCCTGGCCTTGAACACTTCCAGGGAAGGGGCATCCACAACTTTTCTGGGCAAGACAACTAAGCCATTAAATCTTAAACTGCTGCTTGTTTTAAGGACCTGGTCTAAGCCGGGATGGTGCAATCATGTTAGGTCTCACTGGTGGTGGTGGGGGGGGTCACATCAGGAAAATTTGCTTTCCATTGACTTGTGTCTGTATTTTGAACAAAACTTTGCCTTATACCTGAGAGTTAGAGCTTCTGAACAGTAAATCTTTCTGCAAAGACCTTCAATCTTGCTCTACAGTGAAGAAACCTTTACCTATTTTTACAATGATCCACTGGTGGAGACAAAGCAGTACAATCACACACCGTAGTAACTCACACATCACGTCTCTGGTTCATTCTCCTGTACAGGGAAGGTCTCCATCTCCCTTACCCAGCCACAACTTCTCCATCCACCCCCTTCCATCCAATGCACCAGACACAGTGACCAGTTGAAACAGAGGTCACCAAGCAGGAGATGGCACTACACCAAAGCTCCTCATGCTCAGGAGAAAAAGCTGGAAGGATCTGGCTAGAATTGAGTTCCCAGACTCATGTGGACATGGTTTCCCTCCTCCTCTCCCTCCCTCTTCCCTTCACTCCCCCCAGAGAGTGATGCTTTGTTTTCCATCGTCATTGTAATCAAGCCTAAACCTGGCATGCCCCTTGGAAGGGTAGTCCCACATTTCCTGCTCAACCTGATTGACTGCTCCCCTCCCTGCTCCCTCACTCCAGCACCAGCATCTGGGGACATAACAGACTTATTTCAAGGTCCAGGTGACTGGAAGGAGACCCAAGAAGCCAGTGTGGCTGGGCTCCAGGATCCAGCTGCCCTGTTATGGGGTCAGCAAGGTATTCATGAGAGAAGTCTAACAGAGCTCAAGGTAAGTTCAGAATGGGAACAAAATCTGAACAAATCTTCAAAGTTTGTTCATAGCTGGACCCACTAGTAATCAACTGACATCCACCCAGAAATTTGAAATAGGCCAGTTTTTCCTTTTACAAATAGTTTATTTTAGTTTCTAAGGTAATAGGAGCTTAAGTGCAGTTACAAGAGAGGAAAATGATAAAATACCCTGGCAATTATTACACAGTGAAAGTCTCACAAAGATGCTATATAATGGAACCCTCAAGTCTAGCTTTTCTACAGTAAAAGGGTTGTATCCTTGGCTGCATCTAAAGCCTTTAGTTTTCATGGCATCACTGACACAAACAGAGTCCTGTAAACCACAAGTCTCTTCAACAGCTTGTCTTACTACCTACATGTCCATTCATTCAAGTAGAAAGATTAAATTAAAAATGAGTGAAAGCAACTGATGCACGAGTGCACTCTGGCAAAGAAACCAAACCCCCAAGTTACCAAAGCCTGATGGGGACATCGCTAGATGAGGTGACCAAGTGAGTAAGTACCAACCACTGGCTTAGCCTTACTTATGAAAAATCTGTTGCAGCAGGAAACTGGAAGCCATTACACAGTAAACAGCAAGATTTACTTTTCCTTCTCTTTCTGTAGCCTGATCTGAGATCTCTGCAGAGGTCTCCGTCAAAAGAGTCATTTTTAGCCTGATTTCCTAAGGAAAGAAGACTTATGCAATTACTCTCCATTGATGTTTTCTGCCTGTGGGTCCCCTTTCTTCCCCCATTTCCTTGCTAAAAGACCATGTTTAAGCCATTGCCCAATTCCATCTAAATTTGTACAAAGGTAACTTCTGTGAAATGCAAACCAAATTGATGAAACAGATCCTAATAAAGCTGTCACTGATAAAATGGCAAGTGTGTGCAGACACTGCTTAGCATACATAAGAGAATCCACACAGCAGTGCCACATCAGCACAAGCCCACAGGCAACCAGGCTTTGCTTGTTCTGCTGATCACAGAAAAAAAAAAAAAAATCATCACATTATCTCATCCTTTAACAGGGAGAAGACTAGGGTAAACGACTCCGTGTTCAAAGGAAAACCAATGATTATGGAATATCAAAGGAAAGAGGCTCCAATCAAGACTCAAATTGCTGTTAACAGACAATAAGCCAGAGAGCTGTACGTAGTCCCCACCAACTCATTAATATCACTATTTGGGACCCCATCCCAAGATACAGAAGAAAGCCAAAACTCACATTTCAACTCCTAACGTGATTTATCTTCCTCATGTCGATGTCAGTAAACCCATGTCATTTTGAGCAGGGTTTGTTTTAACAGGGCTGATACCAGGGAAGCAGCAGGACGGTTTCTTTCATCAAAAAGTCAGAATGAGAATAGGTTCACTCAACTGTGAAGCCACATCCTAGAGGAGGAGTTTCACACTGCAACAAGGTGGACAGATGGTTTAGCTCCTGTTGAAAAGGCAGTTCAGCTTATCTCCTGCACCTGTAGGAATTCTTCACCGCCTCACTTTTGCAAACACTGCTGCCAGTTTGATTCAAGGAATTCAGCGAGCAGAAAGCTAGCACAGTGCAAAATAAGCTTTCTTCTGGTTTAACACCTTGAATTAGCTTACCATAGAGCCAGATCTCAGTGAAACTACATCCTAAGCCAAAAGATGAATCAGTGGTAGCTCACTGCAGGGATCTGCCAGAGTTTGCGGGTTCTGCAAAGAATCCGAAAAAAACTCCTCTCAGAGGTGTGAGCTGCCAGATTGATCCCATGAGTTACAGTAACATTCATCATCATCGTATTTCTTCATTAATTGCCAACTCGTTCATAGCTTATGTAGAGAGGAATTTCACAATTCTGTTTCTTGACGAGCTGCTTAACTTACCCCAGTGGTTCAGTTCCAGAAGGCACACTAAATTCACCTCACAGTTCATGGCTGCTGAGAAGGTAACATTCCCCATCTCCCAAAACTCCACTCCCAGCTGGGCACTCCTGACTAGGCTGTGCTGGTTTTGGCACTCAACAGGACACCTCCATGAGCCAAAAGAACTCAGTAAAGAAGTAGATAAAAAGAGTGGCACCAGTGCAAAAAAAACCCAAAAGGTCAGAACACACCCATGAGGAATAACACCACCTTTCAGCAGCCACAAGTCATTAAATTGGCTTAGCTGCACAGTAAAGGTACATCTGTAGCTGAACAGCCCCAAGGGGTGACATTTGAGAGAAGAATGTTTTTTCTTCCCACCTTTCTGGTCTGTGAATTCAGTAAGCAAAAGGAGAAAACCCCAGAAGCCATCTAATTTCCACTAGAGGGAATAAACTCCATGAGTAAAATTATTATAAATAATTATAATTAGAAAATTATTATTTTATGGTAAAATATGACATCATCTTCTTGGTTCAGCCTCCTTTTGCTTCTACTTCCTTCAAAAAAGGAAAATGGTGTAAATGAATAAATGGATGCCTTGACCCACCCCCACTTTCCTCTCTAATAACTGGCCCCCTCTATTTCACCTCTAGGCTCACTCCACAGACATCTATTAGTACAGACTTGTCCATTTCCACTCTGGATTAACCAAAGCCATTCAAAGGTTCAACAGAACTCAAAACCAAAAAAGTGCATTTAAACCCCATCCTCTCTGGCCTGACCCAATCAACCATGCTTCACACAAAATCTTTTACCTATTTAAGCCTTCCTTCCAAGTGATCTTCGACAGACTGCCCTCATGCCCTCACACAGCTGTATCCTTGGTCTTCTCCTTGAATCCTCCCACATTATCCCTGAGCTATCTCATCTGAAATACAACTAACATCCCTCTGCAGACGATTTACAGATCTGCTCTTTTCCCCAGAGCTATCTTCCTTTATCCACACTTAAATCATAGCCTTTTTCTCTTCTCTATGTATGATTAGCAGGAAATTAAAACTCAGCAGAGCCAGAACATGGTTCTTCCTCTTCACCAAAAGGCCTCTTGCTGTGTTCTCTGCACCCATCTGTGGATAACAATCACCAGTCCACCTGCTACTAAAGCTTGTAAAACTGTCAGCTCTGACTGAAACTTCTCTGTAGATCCTAGCACCCAGGGTACATCTAAATTTTAGACTTCTTCATGTCATCTCTCAGACAATGTCCTTTGATGCATCCATGCTAAGACCCTTGTTTAGGTCTTTTGCTTTCATAGCTAGACTACCCCCCAACACCTCTCCCTCCAGCATTAACCAACACAGCTCATAACACAACAGCCATTAACTGCTATAATGATCTGACAACAGGGTAAAGTTGACTGTAGGCCTCCTATTAATGAGTAAATATGTCACAGCCATCAAGTGGAAAACACTAATACAATTTAACTCATTCTGGCAATTCAAATTCGTTCAGAAAAATATGTCAAAGGAATAATTTTGTATCAGGAGACACTGAAACCAGATTGGTTACTGTCAATCCTTCCACAGGCTCAACAAAAACTTTGCAACATGGGCAGAAGCTAATGTGAGAGCAATGTGAAACTATGGCCATACCTCATCCAGATCAACTTAGTACTGCTGGAAGACTGGGCTGTGCACAGCCCTGGAACTAGCAACCCTGAAACCCCAACTCAAGATTTCTTACGTAGATCATTACTCTGACCACAACACTTCTCTCTTTGAAGCATTCTGCTAGTTCCCTCTTCTCATCTTCATTTCCAAGAGCCTCTACAGAAAGTCACGGCCCTGCTCATTATCTTCCATTTCTGTTCATTATATGCCACTTCCTTTCCAGTTCACTCCTCCCCTCTATTGCCAATTTGCGCACTGGCAGCCCAGAAAGCCAACTGCATCCTGGGCTGCATCAAAAGAAGTGTGACCAGCAGGTCCCAGGAGGTGATTCTGCCCCTCTACTCTGTGCTCATGAGACCCTACCTGGAGTACTGTGACCAGCTCTGGAGTCCTCAACATAGAAAGGACATGGAACTGCTGGAATGGGTCCAGTGGAGTGCCACAAACATGATCAGAGGGACAGAGTGCCTCTCCTATGAAGACAGGCTGAGAGAGCCTGGAGAAGAGAAGGCTCTGGGGATACCTTATAGCAGTCTTTCAGTATCTGAAATGAGCCTACAGGAGAGCTGGAGAAGGACTCTTTGTCAGGAAATGTAATGACAGGACGAGGGGTAACGGCTTTAAATTAGAAGAGGGGAGATTTAGATTAAATGCCAGAAAGAAAATTCTTTACTGTGAGGGTGGTGAGACACTGGAACAGGTTGCCCAGAGAAGCTGTGGATGCCCCATCCCTGGACTTGTTCAAGGCCAGGTTGGATGGGGCTTTGAGCAACCTGGTTTAGTGGGAGGTGTCCCTGCCCATGGCAGGGGGGTTGGAACTCTATGGTCTTTAAGGTCCCTTCCAACTCTAACCATTCTATGATTCTGCAATGTAATTCTGGAAGGCTCTCAGATCATATAGTGATATGAGTTGTATGGAAATTATAAAGGAGAAAATAGAATAAAAACTGATGCAGTCAGTTTAGTATAGGTAGAAGAGTGTAATGACGTCTAGCTATGTTGGGAATTCAGAAGCAAGCAACAGTTTCTGATATAATTGCACTGGTGCAGAATTGAATGGCATGCAAGCAAAAGAGCTAAAACATGATTTCTAACACTGCAATTTACCGGTGTCTGAAGCTAAGGTAATAAACACAAATCATGAGGGTCAGGGTCTTTGTCTTTCTGTGCTGAGGCTTGCTAGACATGTTACATAGCAATAGTTGGCCACCGACAACTGTAACTATATCAAAAATTTCCACATTCCTAGATACAGAAGAGATTTAGTGTTCTCAGCTTTCACTTAAATCATAACATTTCTAATTATCTTTGTAACAGAAAACAGTTAACAGACTGTGTCTAGATATTCCTCTCAAATTATTACACCTTTAATTAAGTTCTGATGTGTATACGTATCAATAACACATTTGGAAAAAAGTTATATAAAAAGCTGAAATGTAAGAAACGTTCTTAATGCTTTTTACACTTTCTTATTTTTTTCTTCCGATTAGAAGTGAAAAGTTTGTTATTTTCTGATGTTACTTGTTAAAAGTAAGTGCTGTCAACCAAAAAGCACAGTTCATAGGATTTCATGTTCTTCCTGTAATCTCAGCCAAGAAAACAGTGAGTTGAGTACTTACACAAAGTAGTTAACTGACTTTCTATAATGAAATATTTTTGACTTCTACTGAAAAACTGTCACTGGAACACAGCAGCAGTCTCGCAGTACCCAGTAACGTTGCCACACCACAGTTTACATCAGGAAGGATTTTGCTTGTTTGTTTTGAAGCTTGAGGACTCATAATAATTCCCAGCAAATGCCATACCCCACAAAGGCCAGGTCTGTCAGGCTAATTCCTCACCTTCTAAAAACTGTACCTTAGTCCCCAGGTACTGGTGCCAGTTCACCTGTGCCTGTGGGCAAACTCAGACCTGGAAGTTTCAAGCTGCAGGTCCAGGACCAGTCACCTTGTGCGCAGGGAGCCCATGGTCTGGCACCGCGAAGTGGGGCTGGGGGCGACAGGCTGTTCCTCCTCCGGCGACACTCCTGTGCCTTACAAGGTCGCAGGCGTTACACGTGTGAGACGAGGTCCTGTGAAAACCAAAAGGTATATTATTCCCCACAAACGCACGGGGTAGAGTGTCCTAGAGCAGCGAAGGGCAGCACAGAACAGCTCCACCTGTTCAGCCCCCTGCTTTGGGGGGTTTGTTGGTACTGAAAGGTAAGGAGTGAAAAAAATTCTACTTACTCCCTGGAGAAAGGGCAACTCCTGTTTGCAGCCCTGCTCGAGGAGGAGCAGGAAAGAGCAAGCACTAAAACCTCAGTAAGCGCCGCAGAAACCAACTTAATGAAAAAAAATAAAAATAAAAATCAAGACCTCGTATTCAGAAATCCCTCAGAGACTGCTCACCAGGTACGGAGGGCAAACCCCACTGCGAAAGCGATATGCTTGGGGTAATTTTTTCCTCACGTTCCGTCTGTGGCTCCGGAGAGATCCCTACACCCTCCATCAGAGACGACGACGCCCGCTCGCAGCGGCAGCACCTGCCCGCCCGCCGTCACCTCGGAGCCGTTGGCGGTGGAAGGCCCCTCAGGCGGGCTGGGCCACCCCTCAGGCGGGCCACGGCGGCGCGAAACGTCCCACCGCAGGTTGTCGGAGCAACGAATTTATCGGTGTCCCCCCTGCAGCCTCCCTGCGCCGCTACAGGAGGGAGTTAAAGAGCGGCGGCGCGACGTTAGAGCCGGGCCGGGAGGCGCGGGCTGCAGCTGAGGATCAGCTGCTGAGGGGAGCGGGGAGGAGCCAGCGGGATCAGGAAGCGGCGGAGTGTCTAACACCTCTCTGCCATGGCTGGCTAAAGAAAAATCATCATAACCATAACAAGGGGGGAAGCGGGGGAGGGGAGGCGGCGGCGGGGGAA
>VXBJ01002728.1:29742-40136 GCA_013400055.1 Nycticryphes semicollaris | reverse complement strand
AAAAAAAAAAGCTGAGTGAATTTACTCCTCTAAAAAGTGAGTGTCTGAGAAATGCTGTGAATGAATGTTTTGTGTGAATTCACACACACAGATCTGCAGTCACCTCACAGCCCTGCTGCCTGCTACAGCCCCATGTCTGTGTTATTTTGTGCTATGGGACTCTATGCCGTTNTTTGTTTGTTTGTTTGTTTTAAACAATTTTTTTTTTTTTAAGTCAATCTCATGATAATTTGAAGATTAGTACCTGGTATTCTAATATCAATGTTTACTTGTGGTGTTTGTCTTGAGATTTTGGGGTGTTCAGATATGTTAGGACAAATTTTCGTCTGTCTTCCCTCTCCTGTCCCCCTACACACACACCCCACAACTATTCTGCAGAACCAAAACCAGAAATAATACACAAGGAAAATAATTCCTAAAGTTTATATTTCTAGATAAATTTCAAAACTCTGGGAAATCTCAAGAGATAGTGCCGTCATTAAACTGCCAAGATTCAGTCCAGGTAAAGACAGTTAAGTAGGTTTGCATATAGATTGCTTAATAATCCCAAGCTGTGAGGTATTTTAAGCACACACACACAAGATTTTCCATATTTTGAAATACTGACTAGCATTTGGTGGTACAGTCTTAGTCTGTGACCATTTTTTCTGCCTGCTACAGTCAGAGATATAACACATTAATAGTGGATGCTGAAAGGGCTGTGCTAAGCTTTTAATAAAGACCAAGGAATTGCAAGGTTTCTGTCTCAGATCAATTCATTGGTTTACAGACTATCACAAAATCTTTTTGTTGCAAGTTTAGGTTAGAAGAACCTTTGAGCTAGTCCTCTTTATTGAAGACAAGTTCAGTATATGAGGACTGTTTAATAAGCCTTATATCACAGAAGAATGAGCGTTTCTCAACCATTCCTCAGAGAAAATCTGTTGTTTCCAATATCTGAGACACGTGTCCATATGAGGCATAAATCTAGCTCCACTTTCCTTAAAATGCTTCAGGATTCCTTTACACAAGGAGGGATTCCGACCCCTTTGATATGTCCCAAGATCCAGTTATATTATTGGAATTTATTATTTCTCTGTTACAAAATAGAAGAGAATGGCAGAAGGAGGCAAATAACTATAACCAAAAAACAAATAGGGGTCTGCTCCAGAGACTGATAAACTGTGGCATAAATTGAGGGTTATCATAGTTTTTCTTTTTAATTTTTGATGATGACCTTGGGCCTACACCTCATTAATTTTACAAATTTATCTTCTTGAGATATTAACTACCCTACTTCTCTCCAAACCTAACCAAGAGAGAAAGAAAGATAAAACTATGGAACGTGGTCCAAATCTGAACTGCACTCTCAAATCCTGCCATTATCTCTAAAGAAAACAATCCCACTCCATATATGGGCACATCCTCAGACAAAGTGGATGGATCCCATCCGCAGTGCCTCTACTCCCCTTCTGTGAAGAGGACTGCCCAGCTCCTGCCTGTGCTGTCTGTCTTCTGCTCAGCCACCCTGACATTACCAGCCATAGGAGGATTTGGTGTTTCTGTAACATCATTCTGTGATCCCCCTGTGGTTCTGCCTTCCCCCAATGTTTTCTACATTTCTTTTATTTTGGGTTTTTTTTTTAAGTGCTGTTGCATGCAACACTGGAAATGGATTGTTCCTTGTTATGAATTTATACAGCGCCCTAAGGCTTGATTTGTACTGTAGAACATCTCATGAATAGATCTCAGTTGGGACCTGAGAGCTAGGAAGTGAGGCTGAGCTGTTTGCTCTCTTCTAGATGAACTGTGACCAGGGGACTCCAGTAATATACAGAGAGAAAGGCTCTCTGCTGAGGGGGAAGGCTTGCAGGACTCTCTTCTTAAGAGACCATCTGCGAAAGTGTTCCAAAAGTAATGTGTATCCCTAACCTTTTCTTTCGAGCAAAAAACACCCCTCCAAAAAATACATATTTCTCTGCAAACTAGCCTGTAAAGTTAAGGAAATAAAGACCTATTGCAGCAAGTTCAAAATGACAGTAAGCCTTTCCCTCTCCATACATACACACTCATCAGCATATGGCCAAGATGTATGGCTGAGGGTTTACCTGCAAAGGTCAGGGACACTGATGGATGGTGATACAACCGTCAATGACACAGATTTTCATCTGCTTTCTCCTGGTGTGAAGAAGGAATAAACCCACTCTGCTCACTGACTGCAAGCTAGCAAGCCATGAAAAGCAAAGCTTACCTGTTTGGACACTTTCATACAAAGTTTAAGTTACATAGCTTCCCAATACAAACTAATGGAAGTTTATTCTCTAAAGACAAGCCCTAAGTGTTATATACAAAAGCAGTGTTGCACTGGGAGTCAGTTAAGTGAGTTCTTCTTCTTCTTCCTGGGTCTTCTCTGTGTGTAACATTATGTCCTTATTTACTTTTTGTCTCCACTGTCTAATGGGTCTCTACACTCTTGAGATCATGGACTGTGTCTTCCTCACAGCTGAGCTTGGTTGTCTTCTTTGGATATTGATTTTCCTGTAGGCATTCCCTGCTAACATCTCACAGAGAAATGCAGATGCAGAAAGCCCAAATTGATATATAATTCTCTGAGCAATGACTGTGCAGTGAGAGTGAAGACATAGCTTCTTCAGCAGCTGCTAGGTAGCATACAATAGTCAGTGAAACTTCTCAGTAAAGTTTTCTTCATTACAGACTTTGATACTTTATAAAAGCTCTATAAATGCTGTAATTGCCACCCATGAGTACAAAATCTTTGCTAATAAAAGGACCAGGTTAACTAGGACAGATAATGAGACAAACAGAAGTGGAAAGCAGGGTGGTGTTTTTGTTTTGTTTTGTTTTAATTCATTTGTTTGGGCTTTTGGTGTTTATGTCATTTTTAATCATAGTAATGGTTTCTGCCAGCACTCAGAGGGAGATCATACTTCATCATAATGGCAATCAGCATAGCTGGCATAGACCAAGTTTCCGCCATCTCCAGGGAGAAAGCAATTTATGAAGTAGGTTGGAGCAAGAGGAAGACACTGAAATCACATCTCTGATATTTTAGATACTACATACCTATGCAAATACCAACCCCACTACACGGAACGGTAAAGGGGAAGTCTCACACATCTTCCCCTCTAAAAGATGGCAGAGGGATAACCCAGGGTTTCTGCTTCTGAAAGGGCCTTTGATGAATACAGGGTAGCTTAAAAAGTTTAAAAAAAAATTATCTTGATGACACATTGGAATGAGAGTGTCAGGCACATGTATTGAATATATTCTGGCACAACTATTATCCTTGCTAATGATGTTTCCATGAAAACATAAAGATCAAGGAAAGGGAAAGGAATAACAACATCTTTCATTGTGTTGCTGTGTGTCTGATAAAGTCATTAGGGAAAACAAGAAAATGGCTTTTTGATGCTGATGCTGCATAAACATGTTTTCTGAAGGAAAATGTTTTCACATAATCCTAAGAGGTGAAAAAGAGGGGAGTTTATACTTCAAGGCATCCCCCACTGAGGGGTGATTTCTCTGAGCCCCATTGACAGCCCCACTGAGAGGGTCAAATGGCCTGGGAAAAAGATGATGGAGGTGGGTAAAGGAGTAAAATAAGCCTCTGTCTGTCTAATGTACAGAGAAGGGAAGGGAATGACTCACAAATGCCAGGGAAAAGCAGTTTGTGGAAGAAGCTACAGTGAATGTAGACAGCCAAGCATTTTACCTGGAGAGATTACTTGTCTTATCATCATGAGGCTAGTACATCAGAGAACTTGCTTCAATTCTTGAGGCACGCACAAAGACACTTACAGTCCTCTGCTGGGAAATGCTGGGTTCTAATCCAGACTTTCTCTTTTCCATGTAGTCTCCACACAGGCATGGACTGAGGCCATAGTCTGCAGTTCCCATGTAAGGAAACATCCAAGAATATTTTGTACTCTCAAACCAACCTCTCAGAAGACGCACACAGAAAAGATGCAGCCCTACAGCCCATCCTTTACATTCATGTCCTGAGTTCAAACCTTTTTAGTCCGCTTATATATTCTGAGCTGAGGCTACAGACCAAAACTCATAGTGGGAAGACCAAGTGTGCCAGTAAGTGTTTAGTTTGGAGAAGAGGAGGCTGAGGGGAGACCTTATTGCCTTCTACAACTACCTGAAAGGAAACTGTAGAGAGGCAGGGATTGGCCTNGGTTGGACTCAATGATCTCAAAGGTCCCTTCCAACCACTAAGATTCTGTGATTCTGTGATTCTGTAATCAATGTAGGTTGGGACTCTAAAGGACACTACTGAGACAGCATTTCTACATGAGACCAATATTAAATGTTACATAGACTCCCTCCAGCTTCATGTATCTGATCTTTTGTCGTTCTGTAACAGAAACACGTATCATGTCCTCTGGAATGTGGAATAAATTTGCTGAATAGTTAACTGCATTCGGTTTTTCTGTGCAGGGACTGCTGTTTCACGAACTCCAAAAAGGGTGCCTTGGCACAGCTCCATGCAATGGAGTCATCCCCCTGTTTTGACTCCATAGCATGGATGCACAGTGCATAGCAGACATAATAGTTGAGTCCTATAAGATTGAAACTGTGTCTCTAATATACATAAATTAGATCATACCACCTTGGAAAACAGTTACGCCACTTCTCATTCTATGTCTGCTTTGCTTAGAGCTGACTTGGAGAATATTTGAACTTCACTAGGAGTGGTGGGGCTTCACACCAAGAAAGCTGACATATTTAAAAGATCTGCTATTAATGGAAATTTATTACAAATCCAAGATTTTAAATAAAAATTAAAATGTGTACACACACACTCCAAAACAAAACAAAAAAATTCATGAAAATTGGCCATATTTCAACAAGTTGGCCTAATTCTGCTACACTGAATAACCCCAAGGGCAAGGAAAAAACCCCAGCTATCAAAGCATTGGTTTGCCAATTAAACTCAACTAGACTCTTTTTGTTTGGCTGCAAGAATGAGATGTGGATGGGGTGAGGTTGAAGGAACTCTTTTAGGGGATCCTAAAAGAGTTGATCTCATTAACTTTTCCATGGGGGACAAAAGTTTTCTATATTATGTTATCTGATGCCCACAGACCATGCCCGAAGTAACCTCTTTGCCACCTGCAGCTAGCAGGCTCTTTATATCTTTGAAGGCACAAATTAGCTCTGTGACATTATAGGGGACTCTAGGAACAACTTTTCTTTAAAAGCATTTTACCTTTTACTTTTTGTCCCCCTTTTTTTTTCTCAAATCAAGCTTTACTTCTTTCCTTTTTTTTGTTTCTTCATCTTTAACCCCTTTCCTCTGCTGCTTTTTTTTTTTTTTTTCTTCTTCTTCAACCTCATTTCGAAGGTCTGGCAGCTCAGATCTGTAATGGGTTTTCCTGCTGGACAGCTTTATAATTGGGACTGCAGAGTTCTGAAAGCATGCCAGATATGTCGTCATCAAACAGCAAAGCCCTCATTAGAGCCCAAGTTGTAAGTGTATGTGTATGTTTTCAGAGGAACTTTCCTGTTAATGGCTAGTAGGTGTCCAGGAGCAAAGATCATTGTCTCTTTTGCAGCTGGCCTTTAAATAAAGGATTTTTCCTAGTGAAGTGAAATACTTTCCTTTGTCCCACTGTATTTTCCATTGTAATAGGGACCTGTCTATATCATTTGGCTTCTGAAGTGGTACTTGATATGACAGGAAACCACTCTCCAAATGCTAATTGTCCTTGGGTTACATTACTTATGCAAGAGAAGAAAAAGTGGGATGTTCCACTATATTTTTTCTCTCATAAGCATTTCTTTGATTCTTCAACATGAGAGAGCAATCTCCCCCTTCATACTGCACATGGCTGAGCTGTAATATCTATCCACAAAAGATTTTTTTTTTTTTTTTGTTAAGATGGAGGAGTGGCTAATGGCATATGTAAAAAAATAAATAAATAAATTTAATTTATGAGGAAATCTGAGACAATGAGCTTGTAAGGGAACAGAATGTTCAGATGTTTCCATTTCAGTACAACCTTTTTGGTACCATTTTAAAGCTACTGGTAATGTATAAACTCAAACATGAGCATTACAATGAATCATTCCAATTTCTTTGAAAAAGCAAGATTCAGATAAAAATCATTACTATTTTATTTCGGATCCTCATTCCCAAGTAAATTTCATATTTATTCTATTATTATTATCCAGTTAAAAAGACTGAAACCAATGGAAATAGCATACTTCCTTGTGAAACAGAAAATACATTTGCAACCAGGTTCTAATTTTAAAAGTATATTGGCCAAAATGTGAGTGGACAATTTTGTAGCTATATGAAGTGGGGTTCACTTCACCTGTTGTTAGACATGAATAGTTCTAAGAAAGTTTGTAGATTATCTCAGTGATCATTGGTAAAAAAAAATAGTGCCAGAGGATTCACCTCATGAATCTTAGAAATTGATGAAATTCTAGTGAGAGGAAACTCACTATACTGCTACCAGGTATATATTCTGTTTCTTCAGCACAGAAATGCAAAGAAATGATAAAAGTGAGAAAGATTTTTTTTTAATAAAAAATATAGAACTGAAAGGGTTCGGAGTATTCTACTTTAGTTATTGTTATAATTCTTCTCAAATTCAACAAGCTTTATGTTATTTGTGTTCCTGTGTACCCAGTGCTGTTTTTCTGGACCAGACCCCACACTCTGCTAGGTGCTTCATAATAGGAATCAGATTGCTGTTACCCTGTCACTGAAAGTGTACAATGCCAAATGACAACTGCGTGAATTGCCAGGTAAGAGTGTCACTTTCAGAAATATCTGCTAGATTTAGTTTTACCATTTAGTACATATTAAATACAAATGAGAATGTCATTTCTATCTTCAGGACCAGGGCAGTCAGAACAAGAAAGAGTCTCAGCGTACAAGAGGATGTGTGTCATTCAATCCTTCTGCATGATGCTGATTCTGACTTCAGATCTAATAAAACAAAACTGCTCTGTAATGGTTTTTGATTCATACAATAGCAAATAGCTGCAGAAACTAGTCTATAAGTCTTAATAAAATCATATGTAAGATTCACAACAAAGGAAGATAAGGTTCATTGCTTTTGTTCTCATTGTTCTGTCTCTGTTTTCTTCCCTGTTCTGTCTTTATTCCCTCCTATTTCTCTTCCTCAATCCAGCGGTGATTTACATCATTATAATCGCACATTGTCTCCTGGCTATTAGGCCAATAACCTGTCCAGCAATACAACAAAAGTTATTAGCTGTAAAATGTTGCTCGATACAAGGAGAGGCAAACTTTGTTTTAAATATTTTTTTAAAGCTGTTTTTTGAAAGCTTTCTTGATAATGATTCTTATGTCTCATCCCCTGAGGAAACTAACAAAAATGAAGAAGAAAAAACAAATGTCTACATAAAGGCAGAATGAAAATACAAAGGGGAAATCCAATACAGTATGTTAACTCACAAAGAGAAACAGTGAGTAAAATGCTAGGCTTATCATTAACTGGAATCTAAAAAGATTACTCATCAAACCTATCCCTTTTGTTGGTGCAGAGCTTTTCATAGACTTGCACCAGAAATTAATCTGGACCAACAAAATTGCGAGATCTTCCGGTCGCCAGACCCTATACTGCAACATACTTCAAGAGAGGATCATTTCTTTATTTTATACACTTGCAACTTTATTTTATAGGCTTGCAACATGTTAAAGGCTGAGATATTCAACACTTTCTTTGCCTTGGTCTTTACTTGTGAGATTTAACATCAGAATTCCCAAGGCCCTTGAGGAATCCGCAGGAGCAGTGGGAAAGGGCAAAGAAGTTTTACTCTTGGTGGAAGAGGATCAGGTTAGAGAACATTTAAATGGGCTGGACATACACAATAACATGGGACCTGATGGAATGCACCCACAAATGCTGAGGGTCCTGATCAATTTCATTGTGAGACCACTCCAAATAATCTTTTAAAAGTCATGGTATTTGGTGAGATTCCTGAGGAAATGAACACTGCTCCTGTCTTCAGGAAGGGCTGCAGGCTGGTCAGCATTACATCTATCCTTGGTGAGATGATGGAGCAAATAGTTATGCAAACTAAAGAACAAGAAGGTGATTGGGAGTAGTCATTATAGATTTACAAAGGAGAAATCATGCCTGACAAACCTGATAGCTTTCTATGACTAAGAGACAATCTTGGTGGATGGGGGAAGAGCTGTGGATTTTCTCTTGACTATAGAAGGCTTAATTCATCACCTGCCATTGACAAGCTGATAAAATGCAGGTTGGATAAACAGACAACAAGGTGGCATCAAAACTGCCTAACTATTGTTCTTAAAGTCTCTGTGATCAGCAAAGGCCGTGGAGGCTAGTTACTAGTGGTGTACCCTAAGGGTCTGCAATGAATATTAATACTGTTTAAAATCTGTATTAATTAATTGACTGACAGGACAATACACCCCCAGCAAGTTTGCATATGATAGGCAATGGGCATAAATGGAAATACAGGAAATTCTATTTAAACATAAGATGAAACTTTTTAACTCTGACGATGGTCATACATTGCAATAAATTGCCCAGGGACGTTGTGTAGTCTCCACTTATGGACATGCTCAAAATCCCTCTGGACATCATATTAAGAAACTTTCTATAGGTGACCTTTTTTTGATCAGTGGGAGCTGGACTGGGCAATCTCTGTAGAGATCTCTTCCAGCCTCATCTGTTTTGTGATTCAGTTATATTTCCAAGTGAGCATGGGCTCATGCTACTTTTTTTTTTTTTTTTCTACCTATCTCAGACACAGGTTAAGGGGCTGGGCAGGGGACAAACGGAACACATAATATGCTCTGGAGTGTTATTAATCCCCGGTTCATAAATGTTAATGTTTTTCCTGCTTGTTGCTAATCCAGACAGAGAAAAGTGGTTCTGAGATTAGAAGATAAATCCTTAGCTTCATGGCAAGCCCAAAGGACTCTGAACCATTTTGGAAAATGACACACCATCAACACCAATTCTGCATCAGGATGTACCAGCACAGATTTATATTCCTGAGAGGCATCCCATTTACCCCATGACCTGTGCTAAAGATCCCAGTTTGCATAGTTTTTTTCCACAACAATTAAATCCATATTAAGATTGAGAATGCAAAGGGGAAAAATATCGAGAGGTTCTGTGAAGTAAAACAACTAATACCTCCTGTACCTGTCCATTTCAAATCCTTTCACTGGTTGTTTTGTCATGTGGACCACGTTTTTGCAGAGCAGACAACCCTTCTTGTGGACCAGGACAATTTGGAAGACATCCAGGTTTTATGGTCTTCCCTGAGCAATCTGAGAAGCATAAATGATAAAAGTTCGTTCAGGAAAACAAATGGGTATTTACTCATATCCGAATATACATTTAAATAATAAACAAATACAGGTAATTTCAATCAATAAAAGTTAACATTTCCCAGCAGTTCACATGAAAAGAGGGAGAGAAGTGGAGAGATGTCACCTTGATATGATGGGCTGTACCAAAAGAACTGTGACTAGCAGGTCAAGGGAGGTGATTCTGCCCCTCTATTCTGCTCTCATGAGCCCCCACCTGGAGTACTGCATGCAGTTCTAGGACCTCCAACATAAGAAGGCCATCGACCTGCTAGAGTGGGTCAGGAGGAGGGCCATAAATATAATCAGAGGGATGGAGAACCTCTCCTACGAAGTCAGTCTGAAAGAGTTAGGGTTGTTCAGCCTGGAGATGACAAGACTCTGGGAAGACATTATAGCCTCTTCCTGTACCTAATGAGGGTCTACAGGAGAGATGAGGAGGGACTTTTTATGAGGGAGTGTAGTAATAGGATGAGGGGTAATGGTTTTAAACTAGATGAGAGGAGATTCAGGCTACATATTAGGAAGAAATTGTTTACTGTGAAGGTGGTGAGACACTGGAACAGATTGTGCAGAGAAATTATGGTTTCCCCATCCCTGGAAGTGTTCAAGACCAGGCTGGATGGACATCAGAGCAACCTGGTCTAGTGGGAGGTGTCCCTGCCCATGGAAGCGGGGTTGGAACTGAATGATCTTTAAGGTCCCTTCAAAGCCAAACCATTCTATAATTCTATGACTCTGTAATTGATGCACATTCAATCTGTAGTTAGTTATATGCATGTGCATATTTTAGTTTGGATATGTAAATACATATAAAGATGTACATGTATACACATAAGGAAAGAAGAAATATGCCACACAAACATTTCAAAGAATTATACTTAATGCTTATTCAGACTACTATTTATGTGATTTTGTACATGTTTGAGCATTAGGAATAGTTTCAGTATTTTCATATTTTAACTTTTCCATGTCCCAAAAGATTAATGTTTTGATGGAAAAAAAAAAAAAAAAATAATCAGAAATTACCACATCAAAATAAAGGCATCCTAAATGCCTT
>VXBJ01002728.1:0-13328 GCA_013400055.1 Nycticryphes semicollaris | reverse complement strand
AACTTCAGTGACAATTTTATAGGGTTTGTGTCTTTTTTTTTTTTTTTTTTAATTCTTTTCTGGGTTTGGAGAGATGGCAATGATTTTCCCTGGCTGTTCACTTTATCTTCCCCCCAGAAGGTTGTCAATTTAACTTTTGGTGCACAGACAGGCAATTGACAAAAGCAGGAGTCTTGCAGCAGGCAGCCGGCCAGGGGCTGATTACCCAGCTCCCACCCGGCTCCCACCCTCCCTACAGCTCCAGCTGCCAGAGAGGCACAAGCCCAAGTTGCTTAGCATCCCCACATCTCCTGCAACTCTGTCTGCCAGAGAGCTGGAGCAGAGTGAGAACTTGTAAAAGCAATTTTCTTACCCCTTAAAAAAAGAACTTTGGGAGTTAACACAGTTTAATTTCATTTAGGCATCACGATTTAGGGGAAAAAAAAATAAAAATCCAAACCTGTTTCAAAACTTTGTTTTCCCTAGACACACATTTATGTATTATGCATTTATACATTATATTATATTAAAAATGGTTTTGATCTTTCAATCTACAGAGAAGAGGAATGTGACACAGACCTTCTTTCAACACTACATTGTTTTTATACTACCCATCTATAGGATCTGTGCTAAATTTTTTTGTCTTCAAATAGAGGTGTTCCCAGGGCTGTCATAAGGCCTGTACACCTCTGACAACTGGCGATGCGCACTGAGCAGTCCTCTGCCTGTGACCAAGAACTGCCCGAGTCTCTCTGCAGCCACCAGTTCCCAAGCTCAGTTTCAGGATGAACACAGCTGCCTACAGGGACCATAGGCGGTAGCAGGAATGAAAGGATGGAGCGATTAACTATTGAGGGTCCTGACCCTCTCTTGTATTGCTGCAGTGGCAATTGCTGGTCTCAGGAAATTTACTTATTTTGGGGCTTCTTCAAGGGGAATGTCTCTTAGAGAATTCTGATCAATATGAACCCTACTTTGAACAATTCATTATTTTCACCGCTTACAACCCACATAGATGGGACTGTAATATGCATAAGATTGTTCCTTGATTTGTGCTGCCTGCAGACATTGCTGTCTTTCTGGTTGAATGATGGAATGGACGCTTGGGTTCTGTGTCTCTCAATGGCAAGTCATTTAAGCTCCCTGTTCTTGAACTGATATTTGTCTAAATGGCAGTAGAAATTCATGTTTATCTTGTTGTGGGAACTTCCTCAAACACTTGAGAAAGAAATTCATTGGTGTATTATTCTTCCCTGACGCAGCTTCATCTAGCCTCACTCTATTATACCTGCAAAAGATTATCTAATGGCCAGGCCTGTCTTGTGAGTTTCTGAAGTTTGTCCTCATTTCTTTATTCTGCAGTTGGATCCCATACCACCTGCAATGTTTGCCCTCCACATAATTCCTGTTGTGACACCTTTAAGGATGCTCCAGCTCATTGTGGGTGGAGAACATGCAAAAGACTTTACACTGGTAGGAACACAGCTACAATCAGGAAATGTTATCTTTGCTTCTGTTTCGAAGTTGATACGATGGCACAGGTCTGGGTCAGGGTATTATGTTTGTAAGCATATTACAGTGAATCTGTTTTGGCCCTGACTTTAACCTTCACTTAATAAAAACGTGTTCTAGCCACAGGCTATGAGTTCTCATGACTAGTAAAGGTAGGAACTTTTGCAATACAATAAAACAGGAAGGAAATATTGTGATAGAGAGCACAGCTTCTGTTTTCTCCCTCCCATTGTCTTGCACCCTGAAGTGAAACCTTTATTTTCAGGAATAAACACTATGGAACTTAAATCAGTTTTTCTATAATCAAGGCCACTTTTTAAATATTCTTAAATAAAATACTACTTAAAATGGGTAATTTTACATGAAGTGGGAGAGAGATAGTGCAAGAACCTACAGTATATCAGACTGAATTAGTTTTTCATGCTACACGATGTAAACAAATCTATTTAATTAGAACACCTTGTTCTTTTTGCATCCAGAGTAATTTTTTATAACAGCAGAGAAAAGAACAAGGAAGTTTTGGCAACAAATTTCTACAATATTAGAAAAAAAAGATCTGAAGTGTGTGTTTTTCTCACTAAAGCTGTCTTTCCCCTCCACCCCCATTCTTATTTTAATTGGGACCTCTAAATCAAGCCCCCCATCTGAAAGATGATCCCTGGGCCAGATACACACATTTCTAGAGATTTCTAGAAAACCTTCCTTTCTACTTCATCAGTGGAGCAAACAGATGTGCAGCCATGCAGGAGAAAACTGATCCCTGAAGTAACTTGTTTAGGTCATACATACCAAGACAAAACTCCACCCCTGGATTCTCTTGTCTACACCAAGGCTATGAGAGACCCATGGTTGCTCACCTCTGGTGCAATCTGTCAAAGTTTCACCATTATTCCACCTGTATAACCAGAGACATTAATAAATTTCACCTTTTTGCGGCTGCTTTCTCTCCTTTGTAAAATAAAGTAAAATCTGGAGCAGCAACAGGACGAAAAAAAGTGAGGCTATGTGCTCAAGGGCTCTATTCAACCCCATAAACCCTAAGATCAGTTTGTCTTTCCTCTCTAGTAACCACACAAGGAACCCACTTGGCTATACAGGCTCATTAGTCACAACAGAAAGGCAGCACAAGGTCCTACAGTGACAAGTTGCCACCTAAATCTGGGTAATGTGCCATGCTAAAATGTTGTATTCTGGCTTGCAGCAAGATCTCAGTTCCTTGCTAAGGAATGTATCCATTTCTTTCTGGATTTTAGATGTGGACTTACCATTTCTGTGTCCCATCCTTTCTTGGATTTGCATTTTAAAACATAGTTTCCTCTCCACATATATCCAAAGCCTCAAATGGGAAATAGAAGCACACATACGCTATCTAAGGACATTATCTGCAATGCCAGATCTCTAGATCCAGTCACAACATGTAGACTCTTAGGCCAGGTAGAGTGGGCTACCATCCAATGTGGAAGTCTTCCCTCTCCTCTGTACATAGTAACCAGTTCTGTCATACCAGACTACTGTTTAGAGAAAGATTCCTTAACCATGTTGTGGTGGAAAGGTCTTGTGATAGGATCTGGGCAAAGAAAAGGGAGATATTAACTTTCTGAAGAACAAAAGCTCCAAAACAGTTCATTTGGGAGCTAAATGAATGGCAGCTGTATGCATGAATGTGGTCTTTTCCCAATAGCTGCCCAGTAAAGACACCAGAAGCTGCACTCTGTGGCCATGATTAGTGGTGGGCAGCATTAATATTTTCCAAAAGGGGAGATGATAATTACAAATTCAGAGAAGAATTCATGATACGACATCTCATCTTGGTAAAGTGCAATCAGACCAGACCAGACCAGTGAAATAATTTTCTGCTCTGGAATTGTACAGGGTTACTGGAACTGGCTTGTCATTTTAATAATATTTTTGTACCCTGTATTTTCATACAAACATGCAGTTTTTTCCAGTCCTCCCATCTTACATGAAGACCATCCAAACTTACCCACTACCAGAAGAGCCTGAAGAAAATAAATGATCTGACCAAGTGTCTGTATGGGGATGCACAGTGCAGTCAAGGAAGTAAATCTTCATCTCATAATGCAGTTCTGATTTTTATTTAGTACACTAGACAGTCAAGCTACAGCCTAATGCCAGAAGTCTGTGGAAGTAGATTAAATAGCAGTTTAGTAATCAGGAGATTTGAATATTGTTCCTCTCCTGGCCAGAGACCTGCTGTGTCTCCTGGAACAAATCTCCTCTGTGCACTTCTGTTTTTTCTCCTCCCACCTTTCCTTTGCCCGGCCCATTCATATGACCAGCTCTTCAAAGCAATCCATTTTGTTCTGTACTGATCACCAACAGATCCCAGTCTCATCTGAGCTGTCTAGACACAATCATTGCCGAAATAATAATAATCACACTGAAAGCAAAATGCCAATATTTTTGTACCAATGTGATGCCTGTTTTGTATTCCTCTGGCTTTATCCCCTGCATTAGTGATGCTTAGAGGCAAAACAAAAAGATCACCATCTTACTGTTAAATGTTATTAATGCCTTTTAAACAATTGTCAGCAAACTTAAGTACTTGTGTAAGTGAGGGATTAATAGTGCCGACCTAATAAATATCTCAGATGCTGGCACACCACTTGTGGGCAAACTGTCAGTAACGCCTGGCCTAAAAAGTCTCCATCTGGAGAAGCAGCCAAGCAGCACACAATGACACTCTTGTCTGAGCCATCCTTCCTCCTCCCATCCAGGACCCACAGCTCACTTTGTCAGTTGTCCAGTCTGTAATACAGCCTGCTCTCCTTTCCCATTCCTATCCTACTAATATTTTTCCCCTGGTTGCCTCATATGCCTCCCAAAATATGCTGTTCACATCCTGCTTAACACCTGCACTTTTATTTCCTGTCTCCTCTATTAGATACATTTTCCAGGGAACACAACCATGGCACTGTTCTCCTGCATCAACGACAAAAGAGACTTACACAATCAGTGTGATAAGCTCAAACAACACATTATACCCAACAGCAGTCGCGGTAGAAATACAAACGAGCTTATGGTGAAATCTGGGGCCTGAACAACACACTCTATTAAAGAGACCCAGCATAATAAGGCAAGAAAGGTGGTGTTCCTGTATTAGATTATTCACATTTGTGTGCCCTTTCCAAGTTCTGGAAAGGTAAAAAAGTGTTGTTACATCCATTTCACGGGTCTCTACCTGTGAAACTTTGACATAGAAATTTTGAGGATTTTTGTCCAGATTTATAAAGTATCAATTCAGGTCTTTTTGTATCATGATAACTGGTCTTTATTTCCTTTGTCTCTGTGATTGCTCATCTCTAAATTTTCATTCATTCCCAGGTGGTAAGATATTTTTGTGAGGAAAAAGCTCGGTGCTTTTACTGGCTGCGTGAAAAACATGGTTTAATCAGATGATTTTCAAAAAAATCCCAAATGCCTTCCAGAAACTTATTACCTACCCTATGGTCTTACTTCTGAATATCTACCTCAGAAAAAGCATTCTATTTGCTCTTCTCTTAGGTATCTCCAATCCCTGCCCCACACTACCCCTTCTTCTTGGACCACATCCCTGAAGCCTTTTTATTGTCCCTTAACTATATAGCCACACAAACAGTGAAGTCACTTCTGCATTAACCCCAAGGAAGAAAATTTCTTTTCGTATAAACACAGCAAGAAATAAAAAACAAATCTGAACAGAAACAATGGCCCTTTCCTACTGTGATGTGTGAAACACTTTCCTGAGGCTGGTATCAACTCCTTCCATTTAAGTGAAGCTCATTTGCAGGCACTCGTCTATTCATAGTGAATGGGCAGTGAGCAAAGTCAGGGCTGCCTAAAGTCAAGATGAACAGACAGATGGCAGGGACAAAAATGGTCAAATTTGGTCCTAGCCAGGGGTGCCATTTTTAAGGTCAGGCCTTCATCTTGTAGTGGCCAGGAGGAGGCCTGTGATGATGATGATGATGATGATGACTGTGCATTTGGAGTGATACTGCTGTTTGCTTATCATGGCTTTTACACAGGAGGTACCAATTTTAGCAAGCACAGGAGGAAAGCAATTGAGTTAGCCCTGCAGCAGCATCTGAGGATCTTCTTATCTGCATGGATGACTGTCTTTTTACCCACCGCACATCAGAGTTTAGATACTGAAACAAAAGTTGTTTTATTTCCTGGGGAAACAATGAGTACTTCTTAGACATCACTGAATTTCTTTCTGTCTCTTGTTGGAAAGAAGAACTACCTGTAACTCCATCAGAGATTTACCTGTAAGTTTGAACCGTGATTAATCAGAATGACTGGATCCTTCCCTGACACTTATCCCAGTGACATGAGTTTTTCATGGAACTGGATTTATTTGGAAGTTGGGCAAGCACCACTATCCTCAGATGAATGGATTTTTTTAGTTTTCCTTGGTTAAACTGCACACATCACAAAAATAGCCTTCACCACCTTTTTTCCCATTTTCAGCCCTAAGCAGATTAATGCTAGGTCACTAACAAATTCTTCAGATGGTGAAAGCTGGTGTAAATTGTCAAAACTCAGACATGGTAAGTCGGCTTACCTTGAATTGAGACTCTGAATATAACCAATGTGCAAAGACCAGATCATAATTAGATTTCACTTTGCCAGCAATCCTTGAACAGGACATTGGTGTTTGGTGCATTTTCCTCATTAATTGGAGACTAAAACTTGACTTGAACAAGGAAAAAAATATTTATTTTTAATTTGTAGGTGTGCTCTAAATTTGAAATTAAAAGCAGATAGCTGTGTAAACTTAGAGGAATAAATGAGGAAGAAAAGTAATTAAAAAAAAAAAAAGAGAAAACTTTTTTTCTCCCAGCTATGTTTCACATATGACCTCTTCAGAATGTGATCAAGAAATAAAATCAAGCAAAACCCCCTTTCTTCTGGAATATGTAATGTACTTCTACTCAAAAATAAAGAGTAATTTGGATTAGTGCCATGTTAGCCCATTGCAAAATACAATTCAGGGGTGGGAGGACTTAGTTTTAAATATCAGAAGTCAAGTTCAGCAACGTGATGTCAGAAAAAGTGTTCCTCTCCAGAATGGGAAGTAAAGGAAGTTGTTGTGGTTCTGACAAGATCATGGTTCTATAGCAGTATAGAATTTGATACTGGAAAGAACCAAAAGGTTGTGTGACCTCTTATCCTTTATGACACAGGGTAAAGAAAGGAAAATAAAAGATACTGCTTCTACCTCATTGTCTGCAAATCCAACCCAATTACTTGTTTGACTGGACAGGTAGCTACAGTCTGCTTGTCATGACCAAAAGAGGGACGAGGAACATCAGCCTGTGCAGATAATACTTAACTTTGTAGTATTCCAGGGCTGTTTTCTGAGTAAGAGCAATACAAGGAAGAACACATTTGTTGTGCCTTATAGATGATCTGGGATTCCTCATTCTTCTCCAGGAGCAAAGCATAAACAGCAGAGGAGATTGAGCCTGTCTCTGCCTCCTCCGTGTGGAGCAGCAAAATACAGTTCCTTTCTTCTACCACTTGTTTATTCCCTTTAGTTGTGAGATCCTTCTCATGAGAACTCCCTTTGCCTGTGCCATACTGTGTTTAGCCCCATGCGCAGATACTGATGGAAATCTAGAGTGAAAAGGAGCAGGGGCACCCGCTCCCTGTTTCACCATCTGCTTCTGAAATTATTAGATGTTGAGTTCCCTTCCCTTCACCTTTCCTCTCCTGTGAATGGATTCTCTCTGTGATTTCCACAACAGTTCTTCCTGACGTTTGGGGCTGCACAGGGTGTCACAACATTTTCTCCAAGGCAGAATGAGACCCTAGCCTGCATGTTGCCATGACTACAGGAGGAACAATTCAAGGAGGCCATTTTCTCAGATCCAATTGCTAAGAAGAGGATGGTGTCACCAGTGAGGTTAAACTCACTTGATGCCTGGTGGCATCCATCCCCATGTGCATCTTGGCTACCACCTCCTGGTGGGAAAATGTTTCTATATGGAGCATAAACTGCTTCTTGGGGAGTGCATTATAGTCTCGTTGGACAGAGTCCAGTACCGGAGGAGG
This sequence comes from Nycticryphes semicollaris, assembly GCA_013400055.1. Taxonomy (NCBI): domain Eukaryota; kingdom Metazoa; phylum Chordata; class Aves; order Charadriiformes; family Rostratulidae; genus Nycticryphes; species Nycticryphes semicollaris. The sequence continues at coordinate 5,777 of VXBJ01002728.1, read as the reverse complement.
CTGCAGTTTATCAGCTCTGTCCTCACCACTCCACTCAAAGTGTCTGTGCCGTCAGAAGGATTGATGGAGTTGGGAAAGCCCCCAAAACTATATAACTTGACATTAAAGAGAGGCTGTGAAGCTCTCTCAACCAAGAGTACCTTTCAGGGAGACATGCAGAGAAAACTTCTTTGTCTCTTTGGTGAATGACTTTTATCTTGAAGCTGCACAAAGCCATTACTGAAGAAAGGCACAAATTTGCTGGAGCTTGGAGGGGGGAGGAAAGGGGAATGAACCAGCAACAGTAAAAATAAGGCTTAGGCTGCTCTCTTTTCTCTTCAGAGGCTTTTGGAGTACCTTCTGATAACCAAAGGCAGCTGCAGAGGTGCTATGAGGAGAAGGCAGTGCACAGGACCCACACTGACCAACAGTGAGTCTGCACTAGATGGCACTCCTTTGGGTAGGACTATTCATCCCACCCTGATAAATTTGCCTGGACACCTCTTCCAGGAGTCCCTATATTACAAAGTATTTTATTCTGTGAGGCTTAAGGCAGCAAAGGATGAGGACAGCTGGGATGTTGTGGCAGCTCAGCTAGTGATCTGCAGCATAAACTCCTGTCTGGCCTCTGAAATTATAAGCCCAGCAAAGCAGGAAGCAGCTCTCACTGCAGAGGTGATTGGAACAGTGTGGACAGAGAAGTACTGGAAGTCTAGGTTGTTTCTCAGCAAGCTCAGTACTGGCTGTGGCTGGCTTGCTAACCATGTAAGAGCTTGCTGCCTCCTCAAGTGTATCTACATGGGACTGCTGCGCCTACAGCAAGTGGACCTTTTGGCTTTGTATAGCACCCTGCACCATGGGCAGCCTCACAGGGAAACACTCTTGTCAGTAATATTGTGGTGCAGCAGCGCAGGTGAGTAAGGGGGACAGGGGGACTGAAGGACTTACTTTCTTTCCTTCTTTTTTTTATTTTTTTTTTTTTTTTTTTTTACCAGCTGCCTAAATAGAATCAAGGAAAATATAATGCAATATAAATAAAAACAAATGGCTCAGTCAACTCATCTTTAATGCTTTGCAGCATGACATCTATTTTGTCTAATGGAATACGACTTTCATACACCAACTGGAAATTTAACCTTGGCCAAAAGTTATGATGTACATTACAATACACTTTTATTATGTTACACTGTATTGTTGTTGTTTTTTTAATCTATTGCTAAGCCCCTAACAGTATGTCTGTGTCGATGAAACCCATCTGTCAAAAGCACAGTAGGGACATTATTATGTAAATGTAGCTGGGTCTTCCTTTTGTGGAATTGGGGGCGGGAATTTAATATACTGTCCTAATATTCCAGCCAGAGGGAAAAAAAGTGTTTATGAAAAATCTTTTTTTTAAGGAAGGAAAAAAAAATATCAAGCTGAATTTGGCTTTTAAAAAGTCAGATCTTTCTCCTCGCCCTTCCCAGTAAGATCTTTTAGAGCTAATGACACAGTTTCTAATAAAAAATAAAATAAAATACATGAGAGACTTTTTTAAGTGCACCAGGAGACAGATAGGTCATTAATATTAGCACTGCTATCTTTTCTATATTACATTCATATTTTAATAACCTACATTTTGGGGTTATTCTTTTTTTTTTTTTTTTTAACAGGTACCATTTTGGATTATTTCTTTATTAGTGTCTGTAATAAAATATGCACAAGAGTACGTAGATTTTTGGGAGAGGTGTGGATGAGGAGGAGATTATTTATTACAGTTCTCAAACATCAGCCAAAATCTATCTAAATTGTCTTGTCTTAGACACATTCTGCCATTATTTATAAAATTAAGCCATTTGTTCCTGTGCAGAAACGGGGCTAAAATTTAAATAGCCACTGTGCAAAATGAAGTATCAACATAGCCTTCCCCTGGGCAAGCTCCCAACCTGAGGAACAGGCACCAGGAGGTTTGTCCCAGTGTGATGCATGAAACGAAGTGTGTGTAGCTCTCTAAATCCAGATCACCAGCTGATTTCCTCCCCTAGGTTCCAAGGAACCATCTGTTGAAATCACAAAGGCCTCCACTATCAGGCTTTCTGAGATGGGAAAGTGTTGTCATCTCCATCTCTGCAGATGGGCTGCTGAGGAGCAGAGCAGCTGAGGGTGTGTTTGTACCAAAAAATTAAGGTATATTCACAGCATAAGGAACGGCTCTTTTATGGTGGTACATTTCTTTAGCACAGGTAGTGCAACAGGGACATATGACAGTGCAAACCTTAGCATGGACAACAAGTATTTACGGCCCACTCACAGTCTGGATCATTCTTTGGATTCTGAGTCTTTCCTCCTGTTTCAGTGAGGTTTGGTCTCCTGTCTGGAAATCCTTCATAATTTCTTAGAATCAAAGAATCATTTAGGCTGGAATAGACCTCTAAAATAGTCAAGTCCAATCACTAACCTAGCACTGCCAAGTCCACCACTAAATCATGTCCCTAAGCAACACATCTTTTAAACACCTTCAGGGATGGAGACTTCCCTGGGCAGCCTGTTCCAATGCTTGACAATCCTTTCAATGAAGAAATTTTTCCTGCTATCCAAACTAAACCTCCCCTGATGCAACTTAAAGCCCTTTCCTCTTGCTTTATTACTTGTTACTATACAACCTTGATTCAGGTAGTTATAGAGAGAGATAAAGTCTCCCCTCAGTCACCTTTTCTCCAGGCTGAACACCACTAATTTAGCTGCTTCTCATAAGGCTTGTGCTCTAGACTCTTCACCAGCTTTGTTGCTTTTCTCTGAACACACTCCATCACCTCAACATAGTGAGGGGCCCAAAACGAAACACGGTATTTAAAGTGAGGAAAAAGCTTTTGTTTGGTGCATTCACATGGGCAGTGGGAAACACTGTGTTTTCTTCATCTAATGTGAACTCAAGTCCTCCACTACTGCTCAAGACAAATGCACCCTACTCCAGGCAAGCTCAGTGGAGGATGCATCCATCCTGTATGGGTTACTGCATGAAAAGGAGTATAACAAACACAGGTGGTATTAGTACCTATCACCGTACTTGGCAGAAAAAGGGAAAAAAACCAAACATTTTACTTTGGAAACTCTCAATGCTGGAGGCAGGATCGAGTTTGCTAATATAAAAGGTCATGGCATGCCTATATGTGTTCCTAGATTTGGGCCCAATGATTAGGTCCTGGGGATACTAAACATCTAAGAGTCTGCTTCACATCTCAGTTATGGTCAATAGACATCTTCAAAGCCTTTGACAATTTCTCATGCTAGAGAAAGTCATCTTTTATCCAGAATTTCAGAAAAGAAAATGTTCACACAGGAATACAGTGACTAACTTTTCAATCCTCAGTCTTTTTGAAGTGAATTGAATCAATTTCTTTTCTTTCCCCAAAGCCTGTACTAGCATGGGGTAATTGCAGATAGATAGGATACCTGTTGTCTGTGGTGGAAATATTCTGTACTCTAGGGACTGAGCAAATCATTGAGAAAAATGGAAACCCTACTTTGTAGTCCTATTCCTTTTACCAGGCTGTTGTGAGGAAAGAGATTTTGTTTCAGCGTTTGCATATTGTAGTACACACAAACAGCAAAATCATTATGTCTAGTTGCCTATGTCTAGGTCTCAGGTCTTGAGTGTAGGCTCAACTGTTCTCTCATTTTAAAACACATTACAGTGAAACAGACTTCAGGAGAGTGACACTTACACCTCGTGTCCCCCATATTGACAGTAATTGTTGGCCTGACAAGAAAAAAAACAACAACAAAATCTGATAGTCAACACTAAGATTCTGATTTAAACTGGTGACATTATAGAATCATAGAAAGATTTGGGTTGGAATGGACCTTTAAAGGTTATATAGTCCAACAAGATACCGGCAACGTGCTTCCTATCAAACAGGCTTTCAGAACAATATCAGACAGCTCTCTTTCCTAGGCACTTCAGCTACATGTCACACTCTCTGCCAAGGAAAGGTGAAGCACAGTGCTGAATTAGGATAAATATAATCACTAGGCTTAATTGGGCAGCATGCAGTGGAGACAAACCTAGTGACTTTTCCTCATCCACAGCTAACTCTCACTGCACTCAGCCAGGAACATACTCAACTTGGTCTGTACATCAGCAGAACTAATTTTCATTACCTGATTGAGCAGACTTACAGCATCCTGCAGCTTTTATTCCCAGCTGCCTGCACAAGGAGGTACATTGTGCACATGTCCCATCTCAGAAGGCTTAGCTCAGAGGGGAGTTGTCTCAAGAGAAAGGAAGACAACCAGTATTGTTTCTTGTGCATTCCTTTCTCTCGTGTTTTCCACGACTCCTGCTTCTGCAGATATTTCTTAATTTAAAGTTTAATCAAAATTTCTTTTAACATCTAAGCCCTTATGTGACATTAATATCTCTAAAGACTAAAATCCAGATCTATAGATATCTCCAAGTCTAAAAATAACATACCCATAGTTAGTCCAAAAAGTTAAGTAAGTATTAATTCTCCTTCAGGGCCATGTACTGAATCAGGTTGTAGAGATGCATTGTGTAAAGGAGGATGTGAAATGCTGTCACACGCCACTCATGGACAATGCACAACGCAGCAAAGATAAAGAATATTATATAGTTGTGGAAAACTCTGAACATTGGGTCATGAATCTTCTAAAACTCCCTGCCAATCAACTGGGACTCATTTGGCAGGTAACAATGAAAGAAATGACATAGATGGCAGGATCCCTTTGCTACTACTGAAGCCTGTAAAAAAAATAGATTGTATACTGGGGTTTGTTGTTTTGATTTTTAGGGTTACTTTCTGCAAAACTTTACAACTTCTTTAAAAACAAAGATTTGACAATTAGAACAAACATCCCCTGGGTGTTTCATGGGAGTCACAGGTTCCACAGGTTTTACAGGATGCTTCAAGTGTTTATTTTCCTTCATTAGCTAAACTGTCTCGTTGATCTGTGTTTCCTATTGTTCTTTAGAGCTTCTACATGTTAAGAGAAGAAATATTAAGGTAAAAGATTCTCTGAACTAACGTAACCATGATGGACACAGTCCAAGCAAAAGATTTGTGAATTAAGATATTTATGACTATTCATAATAGCTGGGAGGAGAAAGGCAGTTATTCCAGCCAATTATACCTTGTGAATGAAAATTCTTGTAAAGAAGAATCATAGAATCACAGAACGGTTAGGGTTGGAAGGGACCTTAAAGATCATCCAGTTCAACCCCCCTGCCATGGGCAGGGACACCTCCAGGGAAGGGTTATTGGCAACTTGCCCAGGCAATCCATGCCAGTGCCTCACCACGCTCACACTAACAAAATTCTTCCAAATACCTAAACTAAATGTCAACTCTTTCAGTTTAAAACCATTACCCTTTGTCCTTTTGCTACACTCCCCAATAAGTGTCCCTCCTCCTCTCTCTTGTAGGCCTTCTTTCGGTACTGGGAGGCCACTACAAAGTGAGTGGAGCCTTTTCCAGGCTGAACAACTCCAGCTCTCTCAGCCTTTCCTCAATGGGGAATGTGCTCCACTGTTCTAATTGTCTTTCTGGCCCTCTGCTGGGCTCATTCCAACAGGTCCATGCCCTTTCTGTACTGAGGACTCCAGAGCTGGGCACAATACTCCAGATGGGGTCTCACCTGAGTAGAGGGGTAGAATGACCTCCCTTGATGTGCTGGCCACACAACTTTTGATGCAGCTCAGGATGCAGTTGGGTTNGTTGGGTTTCTGGGCTGCCAGTGCACACTGCTGGGTCATGTTAAGATTTTCATCTATCAACACTCCCAAGTCACAGAATCACAGAA
>VXBJ01002727.1:102895-120189 GCA_013400055.1 Nycticryphes semicollaris | reverse complement strand
GGGGGGGGGAGGGCAAGGAACCTCATCCCATTGCAGGCCCCCCCCCAAGAAATGGAGCACCCCCGGGAGCCGATGCCCTTCCATCTGCAGGAATGGGGGGTCCTTCACAGGTTCCTCTGCTCCTCTCCCACCCGTGTGTGCGTGGGGCCGTGTCCCCCTCCCCGGCGGGGAAAGTGCCGGAACCAGACTTTCCCTCCGGCTTTTTCCCGTCTCCGCCTGAGCAAATCTCGAATCCCAGCGGGGGGGGAGGAACTGGAGGTTGGTGTCCCCCCGTGGAGCTGTGCCCTGAGCCCACAGCAGCCCCCTCTGCTGCACAGGGGTTTGTGCCCACCTCTGCCCGCAAAAGGCATCGCTTACAGCCCTGAGGGGCTCCCAGACCCTTTTTGGAAGAGGAGAGTGGGAGAAAGGAGGAAGGGGGAAAAAGAAAGAATCACAGAATGATCTGGGGTTGGAAGGGACCTTTGGAGACCCCCCCCAGTCCAACCCCCACCCAGAGCAGGTCCCACAGGAACGTGTCCCCGTGGGGTCTGAATGTCTCCAGAGAAGGAGACTCCACCACCTCTCTGGGCAGCCTCTGCCAGGGCTCTGACACCCTCAAAGGCAACAAGTTCCTCCTCACGTTGAGATGGAGCTTCTGATGGTCCAGTTTGGGCCCGTTCCCTCTTGGCCTCTCACTGGGCACCACTGGAAAAAGCCTGGCCCCATCCTNCCTGTTGTCCACCAGGACTCCCAAGTCTTTTTTCTCACAGGTTATTCTGGGACCACTGGGATGGATGCGATGCTGCTGGAGGTTGGCCCAACATCCCCATGGTCCCTTCCCAATCCCATGGTGTGGTCAAAGGGCCACCACACTGTTCTCTTACCACCTACTGCAAGACCTCAGGAGTGGGGTTCCTCCGGCCTGGCAGGGAGGGATGTGGGCTCTCAGGGGACCTGAGGGTGCCAGGGGACTGACCTGGGGGTACCAGGGGACCTGATCCCTGCCTCTTACTCAGGGTCTGCACCAGCTGGAAGCAAAGGGTAGAAGATGGAAATGGTGAATGGAGAGAGAAAAGAGCAAAGAGGAGAAAAAGCCAAAAGGGGTGAGACAAGATGGGAGGTGCTTGTCAGTCACCCCCCACTCCCCCCGCCCTGCCCCCGCTTCACAGCTGAGCCCCAGGATGTGGGTCATTGTCCCCTGCCACCATCAGCACCAAAACCCATCCAGAGTGGCCAGCAAAGAGCCCCCAGTTCCTCTGGACCAGGGTAAATAACGTGGGAGGCAGGAAGAGAGCGAGGTAGGACGAGACCAGGTGCTGGGGCATCAGGAGACTTCAGCCCACACTGGGTGGGACGCTCAGGAGAAACATCCCACCACATCCCACTGCAGCCAGAGACCACAGAGTCACCCCACACGACCACAAACAGCGGGATTCTCCTCAAATCACTGCTCCTCCCTGGAACAAAACCCGCTGAAGAAACTGGGTCCTCCTTCCAACCACTCCACAGGAATAGATGGAGGAAAAGGGTGTTAAAAACCTTCATGGATGGTGAGGACACAGCCCAGGATCCACTGGGAGAGCCCAGAGGTGGTGGTTGCCTCATCTTTTTTTTATTTTAACGAGAAAGAAGGCAGCCCTGGGCATGGCTGGAACAGCCCCAGTTGGCCAATTCCATCTGACAGGGGAGCGATGATGGGAACTGCATCCTGGGGACTGGCAGGGGGAGAATCACAGCATGATCTGGGGTTGGAAGGGACCTCTGGAGATTATCCAGTCCCAACCCCCTGAAAAAGCAGGTCCTCCTAGAGCAGGTCCCACAGGAACATGTCCAGGTGGGGTCTGAATGTCTCCAGAGAAGGAGACTCCCCCACCTCTCTGGGCAGCCTCTGCCAGGGCTCTGACACCCTCAAAGGCAACAAGTTCCTCCTCATCTTTAGGTGGAACTTCATATGTTTAAGTTTGTGCCCAACAGGAGCACAAAGAGAAGAGGAACCCAGCCCTGGGGACGGGGTGAATTCCCCGGCTATTTCTGAGCGAGCACCTTGGGGACCATCTCAAAGGGAGACAACTGCCACCAAATACACCCTGCAGAGCCAGGGATGCTCCCGATTCCCGGTGCCACCAGCAGATACTGCGGCTCTGCCAGAAGGTCACCATCACAACTCCTGGCCCGGCTTTTACTGGGAGAACTGAGGCTGGGTGATGGGGAACCAGCTTTGGGAACAGCAGCATCAATAAAACTTGGTGGGGCTGATCACGGGGGTAATTCAGAGCCATCTTCCAGAAGGCACCCACACCACCCGGGAGGGTCAAGACCTGGGGCTGCTGTTGGTAGATGCAGAAGGAAGATGGAACCACAACCACAACAGCTCAATTCCTTTCCTTTAAGGAAGTTCAGAGTCTCAAAGGAAGTTCAGAGTCTCATGCTTTTCATGAAGGTTTCTTCACGTTGGTGCTGAACACACCTGCAGAGGGGGGATTCCTGCCAGGCCACTTGTTGTGTCACCTCTCTCAGGAAAGGGTGGCAGAAGCCACGTGCTTTCAGAGCTTTATTTCCTCCATGAATCCCTGGAAAGTGCCCCTTTTCCATGAAAACAAAACAGACCTTGGCCTGGGAATGCCACCAAGCCAGGGCTACAGGCAGCCAGGACCACCTCCAGGCAGGTCCACAGCGCCCACTTCAGACTCATCCTGGCCGATCCCACCAGGCTGCTGTGTCACTATGGATGAACTGGGTTTCCTAAAGGACCATCACTTCCACAAGGAGCACCATTTCTGAAGGACCATCACTTCCCTCACAATCACTTCTTCAAGGACCACCAGTTCCAGAAGGACCATCACTTTCCCAACGACCACCAGTTCCTGAAGGACCATCACTTCCCCAAAGACCACCATTTCTGAAGGACCATCACTTTCCCAACGACCACTTCTCCAAGGACCACCAGTTCCTGAAGGACCATCACTTCCCCCATGATCACTTCTCCAAGGACCACCAGTTCCAGAAGGACCATAACTTCCAGAAGGACCATCACTTCCCCAAGGACCACCAGTTCCTGAAGGACCATCTCTTCCCCAAGGACCACCACTTCTCCAAGGAGCACCACTTCCTGAAGGACCATCGCTTCCCCAAGGACCACCATTTCTGAAGGACCATCACTTCCCCCATGATCACTTCTCCAAGGACCACCAGTTCCAGAAGGACCATAACTTCCCGAAGGACCATCACTTCCCCAAGGACCACCAGTTCCTGAAGGACCACCACTTCCCCAAGGATAACCACTTCCTGAAGGACCATCACTTCCCGAGGACCACCACTTCCTGAAGGACCAGGGTGCAAGAGCAGGGCCACTGCTGAAGTCCACCTGATGAAGCAGCTGAGCACTGTGTGAATGCAGCACGCCATGGTCAGTGAAGGTTCAGACAGGGATGTGCACTCGCTTGAAATTCAGTGTTGTAACTCCACCAAGGAACAGTCTTTTCCAGGTGAAAAAAAGTCAAGCCAACCTTTCCAGTGGTTGCCACAACCACAAAGGTATCTGGGTGGGGGTCAGTGAAAAGGAATCGTATAAATAAAGCACCGAGATAATAACAAATACAGAAAAAAAAAAATTCAACTGAGGTGACTCCAAAAATGCCTTGTTTGTGAAGAAGGTGAGTTTTCTCCCAGCTGAGATCTGCAAATGCCCACAAGTTCAGAGGCCCGTGAGTCTCCTCCCATCCCTCTCAAGGTCCTGCAGAGCTTTAAATCCAGCAGAGACAGCAGCGAACCCGCAGCGATGGCAGCGTGTGAGGAAAATGATGACAGCAGATGGAGACATCCTCTGGTCCAGGAGGACTTCCTCCCCTGGAGTCAACCTGATCCTCGGACAGATGGTCCTGTGCCCCAGGGGGACAGAGGCCAAATGCTGCCCCTGGGCGATGGAGCAGGTCCTTGGTGTGCACCATGGCCACCACATCCCCTCCTGGGACCACTCTCACCACAACAGAGGGTCACAGAATCACAGGGGTTGACAGGGACCTCTGGAGACCCTCAAGTCCAACCCCCTGCCAGAGCAGGTCCCACAGGAACGTGTCCAGGTGGGGTCTGAATGTCTCCAGAGAAGGAGACTCCACCACCTCTCTGGGCAGCCTCTGCCAGGGCTCTGACACCCTCACAGCAAAGATTCATAGAATGGTTAGAATTGGAAGGGACCCTTTAGATATCACAGAATCATAGAATGGTGGAGGTTGGGAGGGACCTTCTAGACCCTTGAGTCCAACCATCAACCCAACATGAACAAACCCACCACTGACCCCTGTCCCTCAGCACCACGTCTGTGGGGCTTTGAGATCCCTCCAGGGATGGTGACTCCAGCCCTGCCCTGGGCAGCCTCTGCCAAGGCTTCACAACCCTTCCCAGCAAGAAATTCTTCCCAATCTCCATCCTCAGCCTCCCCTGGGGCAACTGGAGGCTGTTTCCTCTTGTCATAAACATCGATGAGATCCCCTCTCAGTCTGCTCTTCTCCAGATGAACAGCCCCAGGTCCCTCACCTCAGCCTTTCCTCAGCACAGAGATGCTCCAGTCCCTCATCATCCTCACAGCCTCCGCTGAACGCTCTCCAGCAGTTCCCTCTCCTTCTGGAACTGGGGAGGCCCAGAACTGAACTGGAGGTCCCTGGGCATCAAGGTGGTAGGTTTGTGGGGCCCCCTCCCCATTTCATGGTGTGGCTGTTTCATAGGGATACCAAGCTCTGGAGCAGATGGCACTGTGCTGGGTGCTGTGCTTGATCCAACCTTCTTTGACCACAGTTTTTTCCCTCTGGGCTCACCAGCTGCTGCCAGGAAGAAGCCAACGCTGGTGGTGGTGGGAACAGCTCAGAAGCAACCCCCTTTTCAAACCTCTCAGTGCTTGCTAAGCTCACCCATTTTGTTCATTATCTACCCAGCTGTAACTGGGGAACACCTTCCCAAAGGGGAGGATGGCACCATGACACCAGCTGGCCACAGGCACCTCAGTAGTGGGTGGGCAGCAGGGAAGACCCCCAGGACCACCAGCCCCAATGTGGGTGGGACCACAGCTTTGCTGGGACGTTCTCCAGCCCGAAATGATCTTTTTTTGCAGTTCCCACAGGGAAGTGTGCAACAGGGGAGGTGTGTGTCCATGGGGACACCACTGCCAGGACAGCAGCAAGGAGGGGACGCTCCTGAGCGGACAAGAGGGGAGGAAAGAACATTGCCAGGATATTGCCAGTCATCTTGGGTGAGACTCAGCCAAAAAGGGATAGCACAGATCCTGCTGATTTTCATCAGGATGATCATAGAGTCGTAGCATGGTTTGGGTGGGAAGGAAGCTTGAAGACTATCCAGTTCCACCCAGGCACCCACCAGCCCAGGCTGCTCCAAGCCCCCTCCAACCTGGCCTTCAACCCCTCCAGGGATGGGGCAGCCACAGCTTCTCGGGGCAACCTGGGCCAGGCTCTCACCACCCTCACCCCAAACAAGTTCTTCCCCACAGCTCAGCTCCATCTCCCCCCTTTCAGTGTCAAACCCTTTCCCATCAGCCTAGGGCTCCCCTCCCTCACCAAGAGTCCCTCCCCAGCTTTCCTGGAGCCCCCCACCTTGAGGGACTGGAAGGGGCTGGAAGGTCTCCCTGGAGCCTTCTCTTCTCCAGGCTGAACACCCCCAACTCTCTCAGCCTGTTCTCACAGCCAAGGGGTTCCAGCATCTCCGTGGCCTCCTCTGGCCCCGCTCCAACATGTCTCTCCAGTGCTGAGGACTCCAAATCTGGACACAGTGCACTAGGTGGGGTCTCCCCAGAGTGGAGCAGAGGAGCAAAACCACCTCCCTGGACCTGCTGGCCAGGATTCTTTTGATGCAGCCCAGGGTGCAGGTGGTTTTTGGGCTGCCAGTGCACGTTGCTGGGTCCTGTGGAGCTTCTCATCAAACAACACCCCTACGTCCTTCTCCTCAGGGCTGCTCTCCATCCAGCCATTCTCTGCCCAACCTGCATTTCTGCCTGGGATTGCCCTGACCCCGGTGCAGGACCTTGCACTTGGCCTGGTTGAACCCCACGAGGTTCACACGGGCCCTGGGTCGTTATGTCACATTGTTGAGAGGAAAAGCTGGACAAAGTCACTGCCAGCCTTGATGGCATCACGGAAAGGTGCCTTCAGAGGAAAGGCTTCTGCAGTGCAGCTGGACCCACCGAACGCTGACCTCTCCTGAAAACCTCAGACCACCAACTGAACGTGGAAAATACCCAGGGGCCTCACTTAGGACATGTTGCTCATGTTCCTCAGTTCCAGCCACGGTGTTCACCCCTTTTTTTTCCACAGAGCTGGACACACGACCTACCAAGCCCAAAGCTGAGGGCACTCACCCACGTGAGGGCAGGACCCATGCGTTGCTGCGGCTTTATCCGCTTTCCCCCCGCGCTTCCCACCGCCCCATCCCAGAACCCAAACCCCCCACGGTGAAGGAGAGAAGGTGAGAAAATGAGGATGGGCTGAATTTGTGAACAAAAAGAAGCAGAGAGCAAAGCATGGAGTAAAGGAAGACCTGGTGGCAGCGGTGGAGAAAGAAGGGAGTGGGCAGGAGTGGAATATGGAATTTCTGCCCAGCTCTGCAGCTGGTGAATGGTCTCTTCTGGTGCCTGCACAAGGACATGGGCTGGAGGAAAGCTCAGGAGGGGCTTGAGGGCATCTAGCACTAATGCAGGGCTTGGTCTACCAGCCTCATCCAGACCTGGCTGCCTCCTCCAACTCCCAAGAGCACCCATAGGTATGGAGCTATACGTTATATACCAAGCAGGTGGCACCATCAGGGGCTTAGAAACATCCTCTATGATGCAAAGTCAACGGTGATTCCTTCTCTCCCACCCTCTCAGAGCTGTGAGTTCCTCTGGGTTACTGAGACCCTGCTTTCGCTGTGGCCGTCACCTCCTGTCCCTGCTGGAGAAAGGCATCACCAGTGCTGGGATTTGGTCCTACACTCCCATCTCCATGGGTTTTTTTCCCCCAAGGGGAACAACCACTCAAAGCAGGCACCGGCAGCAGAAACCCCCTGTGCACACAGCGTCCTCCAGCCCCTCTCCCCCCACACACCCCCACAGGGACCCCAGAACATGTCAAAAAAAACCCCAACCAACAACAAAAAAACCCCAACAAAACCCCCCCACACACATCAGCCTTCGAAATCAGAACAGCTCTGACCTTATTTGCACCGGATCCTCTGAAGCCAATTGCAAAAGAGAAGCAAAGAGTGAGGAGTTGAGGAAAAGCCAGTCGCCGGCCGCTCGCTGGCCTTGCCTGGAGAGAGGGTCCCTACCAGGTCAACCCCCAGCAGAACCGAGCCACCCCCGAGCTTGTTGGAGACGGTTTCTCACCAACGTTGGCATCTGCCGGACGCGATGGGAGGCTTAAAGCAATCCAGCAGCCCGGAGTGCCTGAGGTACTGCTCCCCTCCTACCGAGGGAGCTGGGAATTATTAATATTTCTTAATTTTCTTTTGGCAGGGGTAAGGGGGGGAGGCTGGTGGTGTTTCCGTTTTCATCTTTGGCAATGACTCCCTGGAAAGGCCTTTCTCAGCCTGGGCTTCCCCGTCCGTTCTGCTCGCCCCTCGGGGAGGCTGAGGAGCTCGAGGGGGTGGGTGTAAAAGCCCCCGAGGCCGGTCGTGTAAAAGAGAAAGAGCGAATCCTTTGGGCCCGTGCTGCGGCTTAGAGATGTGCCTGAGCAGCATCTGCTCCCCATGCAGTTCAGCAAACACAAAAATAAAAACATAAATTAAAAGCAACAACAAAGTTAAGAGCACATTCGGGCACCTGCTGCTTCGTTTCTGTCTCCTGAAATGAACAGGGGATGGATGAGCATGGATTTCAGAGCCGCCTGCTTATTGCGTAGATGAAGCAAATCTCGGGTGGAAAGTTCTGAACTCTGCAAAACTCCATCGTTAAATCAATTATCTCCCATCAACCGCCAGGGGAACAGGGAGAAAACAGTCCTATCTGCCCCTGCTCCTCCCCAAGGGTGCCTAATTGGGTTCTGACAAGCCCCTAAGTGCCCGTGGGGAATGAGGAGGAGACAGACCTCACTCCTTCTCTCCTAACAACCTCCCAGCACCGTCACCTTTTCTAACTGGGATCCCAAAGCCACACCACACTTCCCTCTGCCACTCTCAGGGGAGTCTGCAGGAGTGGGGACACTAATGTGGTCAGCAATGGTCACCTGGGGGAAAAAAAACCAAAACAAACCAAAACAAAGAAACCCAAGCAATAAACTCATGTTTCTGCAGCTATTTTTGAAACGGGACATCAGCCCTGGAGCTCCCAGGACAAGCCTCCCTTCCACAGAGACAGGAAGGTCGATGGCAAACGGGGACTGGGCGATGTCACCAGGACCATCCCAAGCTTTGATCGGTCAAACCGAGGCAGCTACAGCCAGAAGCAAATTGGCAGTAATTAATTTATGTGCTCATTACGCTGCTTCTTGTAATCCCCAAAACAAGTGTCACTAAATTAAAGCGAGATGTTGCTCTCTAATTGGCCATTGTGCAGTGATTTCCCCTCTCTCGAGATATTCCAGGATCCAGGACTTGCCTGGAGCTGCCAGGGGCTCCGCAGACAGCCCAAGTTTCGGGCAGGAAAGTCAGGAAGGGGCTGAGACATCCCAAAGAGAGACCCCACGTGTAAAAGGTGAGAACCTACCCCTAAGGGCAGAGATATCTACAGCTAAAGGAATAATGGCCCGATGGAGATGGGGTGACCTGGAACGTTGTCCCTCCAGGATAAATACACACAGAAGGATGTTGCCCCCCAGGGACTTCCTCACCCGGAGACTTCCAGCCTTTTCCCAGGAGCCCGATCCCTAAGGCTGGGGATAAGGAGGCCATTTTTAATTGTGCCACGGAGAAAGCGCAAAACAGAGATGAAAGGGCTTGGCCACGGCCTCAGGGCAGGAGAAGGGGACCCCCCGACGGCCCTTTGCAGCCCTTCCAGTGCCCTGGACACCTCAGCACCCAGCCCCTGAACTGAGCCCACCCAAACCGCATTTGCACCCCCTGATTAAAAAGTCTGGTTTAAATCAGGTACCCGAGCAGACACAGGCTCCACCAACGCTCTGGAGCTGGGTGAGGGGGTCTGGAGCCCCCCTTCCCCCAAGCCACACGTGGGCCGAGGACCTCCAACGACTGCTGCCCTTGGAGCTCACTCAGAAGAAAGCCACCACCCGGGGCCACCCCAGGACCATGATCTGCTGTTTGGGCTACGGAACGTTTCTGAGCTGGGGGCAGCCCCTGGCATCACCCCAGTTAGACCAGAGAGGGTTCCTGCTTCTGTGGTTGCCCAAAGCCAGCGCGGTGACTCAGGAGAGGACAGGGACGTAGGGATGTGGATGACAGACTGCTCCTCGGGCCCTGTCGTACACAAGTCTCCGAAAAGCCACCATTCAGCCACTGCTAATACCGAAAAGGACCCAGTTAAAGCCAGTGACCCCACAACAAGAAGCTCCAGCTCCTTCCTCTTCTCATTATTCAGACACCCCTGAGCCAAACGCACGCGTCCTTCGCCCCCTACGAAAACAGAGGCCGCTCTGAAACACCAGATTCCCAATTCCTGCTTTTTGCCACCTCCTACAACCAGCACAAATGTCAAATCACAGAATCATAGGATCAACATCCCCTCCCCTTCCCCCCCCCGGGGGCAGCACCAACCACCATCCGTCAGGATCTACCCCTTGCCTTCCCTTTGCAATTCGCTTGCGAAGACCCCAAACAAGTCAAGGCGGCTTCAAACAAGGTCAGTGGTTTCGTTTGATCAGCTCCATCCCCTGCCTTCTCCTGGGGTGCACCCCACACCCCCCCACACCCCCCTCTCCAGTGAGAGACCGTAACCAAGTGCCCGGGAGCTCTCCTTTGCTCAGCTACGATTAAACAACAGAACCTCCTCGGTTTCTGCACCCACAGGGACGGCAGAAATGGGAATTGGGGGACCACGGAGCACTTCTTAGAGGGTCCACCGACACGGGAGGGTGGGTGAAGAAACAAAACCGTGGGTAAATAATGGAAGAAAGGCCCAAAAGGAGAAAGGGCGGGAGGGATCTAGGAGAGAGGGAGCACCCCAGCAAGCGTCAGCTCTGAGCCACGGCAGGTGGGAGGGAGCTAGAAAAGAAACAGCAATATACCCAAAGCTCTCAGTGCGACAGCGAACTCCAGAGGTGACATCAGGAGGGGGCAGGTCAGGGATGGAGTCCATCTGGAGGAAATAAGAGGAGGAGGTGGCGTGATGGTAACAGACAGGGTGGACATGGCAAGCAGGAGCAGATGCAGCAGTGGTGGCTGAGGAGCAAGAGGTGGAAGAGGTGGTGGCGGAGGTAGTGGTGGCGGTGGTGGCAGCAGATGATGGGCTGGTGCCAGGAAGGTCAGAACTGAAAGACTGTCCAGAGGAGAGGCTGTGCATTCGACGGAGAGAGACTCTGCCCGCCCGGAAATGGGCAGCTTGGCCCGACTCATTCTGGCCTTGAACGTAACTCTCTACCAACCTCTGGGATCCGTGGCCGTGCTGGGGGTCCACCAGGCGCTGGCGAACTGTGCTGGGCAAGGCAGGAGCTGTAGGGAAAGAAAGGGGAGAAGGCTGAAGGCAGCTGGAAAGAGACTTCACCCCCAAGACCAGCCAGGAGGCACCGCTGTAAAAGCTGCCACCCACGGCCAGCCCTACCACCGCCGCACCTTCTGTCACCGGGCCACTGGGGGCCACCCCACCTCGTGCCACCGGTTACGCTGGGGTTTAAGGCAGAAGAAGCATTAAGCTGGCGCTGCTGCTCAACATGCTGGATTAATGCCCAGCCCGTGAGAAATAACCTTGGATGGTCCTGACGTAGGTGCTTTCTGAACACTTCATCTGATCATCTCGCCTGAGGCAGGAACCGGCTACGTGATCCACCCTCTCCACCCAGGCTCCTCTTTGTAGCAAAAAGTGAAGAATGTGGTACTTTCAGGGCATGATTCACCTCATCCCGAGGCAGACACCCAAATTGTGCAGATGCCTCATGCCCTGCCAGTTCTATTTCCCAGCATGGCTTCAAAAAGGACCCTCCGGTGACCAGGAGGCACCTGAAGCTGGTGAGATGAGCTCTGCTCCTGGAGCTCTTGCTCTGCTCCCGCTCCCAGCATCTGTCCTGGAGCAGGAACGCGGGACCGAGAGCAGGGCTGCAGAGCAGAGCCATGCTTTGGGTTCAGGAGCAAGGAAAGCTTCTGAGGATGCACAGTTCTCTCCAGAGAGATCTCACTGCAGCCTTCCAGGATCTGAAGGGAGCTCCAGGAGAGCTGGGGAGGGACTCTTTGTCAGGGAGCAGAGCGATAGGACGAGGGGTAACAGCTTTAAATGGAAAGAGGGGAGATTGAGATGAGATACCAGCAAGGACTTCTTTGGGGTGAGGGTGGTGAGAGCCTGGCCCAGGTTGCCCCAAGAAGCTGTGGCTGCCCCATCCCTGGAGGGGTTCAAGGCCAGGTTGGAGGGGGCTTGGAGCCACCTGGGCTGGTGAGAGGTGTCCCTGCNAGAGCAAGGAAAGCTTCTGAGGATGCACAATTCTCTCCAGGGAGATCTCACTGCAGCCTTCCAGGATCTGAAGGGAGCTCCAGGAGAGCTGGGGAGGGACTCTTTGTCAGGGAGTGGAGTGACATGACAAGGGGTAATGGGTTTTAAATTGGAAGAGGGGAGATTGAGATGAGATACCAGCAAGAAGTTCTTTGGTGTGAGGGTGGTGAGAGCCTGGCCCAGGTTTCCCAGAGAAGCTGTGGCTGCCCCATCCCTGGAGGGGTTCAAGGCCAGGTTGGAGGGGGCTTGGAGCCACCTGGTCTGGTGGGAGGTGTCCCTGACGAGGGCAGGGGGTTGGAACTCTATGACCTTTAAGGTGCCTTCCAACTTGAACCATTCTATGATTCTGATTCTAAATCCTCCCAGCCTTATACCTTCTGCAGGGCAGAGCAGCTGGGACACGTGGCAGATGGATAGTAATTAGGGCATTATTTGGGCAGGCACACGCTTTTGTCATCAATCCATGCCTGAATCANAAAATGTTTTTCTCTAATTGCAAAATCCTCTTGGTTTGGAGAAACAAATTGGGCTGCTTCTGTCAGTGCCCTGTCACCAGCTCATTAACAGCTTCTGGAGATCCTTAACGATCTTTCTGGCCACAAACTCTTACCCAGCAGATCACAGAGGCCAAAAAGCTGAGCCTGCTCCCTCTGCCCCACACCTATGCTCCCTCTGCCCCACAATTACGCCACTTCTGCCCCACAGAGCCAGGGGGTTGTCGGCAGAGGCCGAGGGAGACACCTTCACCCACCCGGGGATTTCTGCACATCCCTGTCCATCATTACACCTGGAAAAACTAAGGATCCGGTGGGTGGCATCACCACCCGACAGCCAGACTGGTCGTCTTTAACCCACTGGTTGTAACTTCCATACAAGACGTTCCTTCTTTTGCAGGAGATAAGGTGTTCAGGATTGTTCAGGATTTCTTACGCGCGTAAAGAAATTAAGTGTCAAAACGGGTTAAAAAGGCGAACAGACAGGAAAGCTGAGAAATGGGAGTGGAAGGAGAGCTCCTTCGGGAATCGAAGAACCAGCAAAAATCGCTGCTACCAAACCACGCAGCGAGGAGACAGGAGTAGGAATCTCCCGCAGCTTCACCTGAGAGCACCAACCCGGGTCCTGGGACCTATTTCCCGTGGAAGAAGGAACGACCAAGATTAACTCAGACAAACTTTGCCGTTTCCGCATCCCCCGGGGTCAATCACGGCTTCTCTCACAGGGTCCCACCGCTCAGGTTGGCCACCTCTTGCTTTCCTGCACTTCCCAGCTACAAACCTCACACTGGAGCTCTTAATGTCATCCACTTCCCTTTCCTGAGATTAATTAGCCTAAAATCATTCATTTTCTCTTTTCTCTGGAGCTGACCTGAAGCGAAGTGGAGTCACCCGGAATCAAGGTGGGAAAGAAATCCCTTGCTCCGGTGGGGACTGCAAAATATCCGATTGGAGGAGACGACGGGGAGAGCGTTAATGGGCAGAACTGGGGCTAATGATGAGTGTTAATGGGCAGAACTGGGGCTGCCCCAGCTCTCCAGCAAGCAGCATCGCTAACGAAGGCGTCAGGGACAGGAACAGCCCGGCTGATCCTTCCTTTACCAGCTGCTGGTGGGGACACGGCTTGGGAGTCCCAGTTTGGGGGGTTTAATGGGGACGTGGGCTCCGCAGAATAATTCACTGGAGGATTACGGGGTTCTGCTACAGGTTTCTTTTTCTCCTGGGCCACCCTTTTTTCCTCCTTTTGGAGGTTTTGGGGTTTTTTTCCCCCTCTGTTGTTCCATTCCTCTTTTATCAACTCAGCACCTTCCTGTTCTCCTGTTCCTCGATGAGCCCAGGAGCGAAGGCTGAGACTTCACCTGGCCCAGCCCTTGCTTCCTGCCAATGTCCTGTCCTCCTTCTCCAGACACCAACACAAGTTTCATCAATGTTCTCCAAACAACCTGCTCATCACCTTGAGGAAGGTGACGAAAGGACTGTCACCCTGTCCAACCTCAGCCTGGCCACTGCCAACAACCTCTTCCTCCTCCTCCTTCTCCTCCATCCCACGAGGGTCGTTGGGCAGCATCAGCCAAGGGAAGGCTTCCACCAACCGAGGAATGCCATCCCCATGGTGTCAGGGTACCAGGGACAGATGAGCACAATTAGTGGCATTGCTCAATTTATGTAAGAATAGGGAGGGAGGAAGGGCACAGCAACAGGCTGTGAGTGAAGCCTGCATGGAGGAAGAGGAGGGATGGGGAAGGGAACATTATCACCTCCTCCTGGCCTGGCCTTCATCTCCCTTCATCTCCACCTCAGGGCCAAAACCAAGTGACAAACAACCCTCCAAAGTTCATAACTGCAGGATTTTTTTTTTAAAAAGAAAAACAAAAAAAGCAAAACCCTAAAAGCACGTGAGGGCTACAGCGAACTGTGATTCTTCTTCATCCCACCAGACTCTTCCCAGGGGTTAGTAAAGATGCTGATGACTCGGTGAGGAGAGGAAGGCTCATTAGTTTGCCGTGCCAGAAAGTTGGAAAATTGGTGGATGTATTTTAGTCCAGAAAAAAAAGGGCAGAGGGTAGAATAATAATATAAAAATAAAAATGAATTAAAATATAATTGAAGAGAACCAAACCAGGGTATTTCCAGAGGGACTGATCCTCCAAGGACAGAGACGAGCGGTCACTGAACCTGCGCCCAAAAAGCCAGGCTGCGTCTGGGATGGGCCAATGGGAGAGAGAAAAACGTGATTTACTGGGAGAACCATCACGGGCCGTCAGAGACATCCCCCACACCTCTGGGGAGGAAAAAAACCTGCACTTCTCTCCTGAGGCAGGTTCTGTTCACAGGGAAAGAAAAATCCTCTGGGGAAAAGCAAACGTTCCTGTGTTTTAGGACGTGGTGTTACCCCCACAGGGATGTGGAGGCTCGGAGATGGGCAGGGAGGCCATAACTGGTCACTGGGCTGATGGGAACTGTGAGTCCCCACTGCAAAAAAACCTCCTTTGAGGTGTCTCGAGCAAAAAACAACAAAGCCAAGGCTTAAAATCTCAGATGAAGGCTCACACACCACACAGCTCATCCTCCGGAGAGTGTGCTTCAGGTGGGACTTCTTCTCAGACATCCCTCTCTAATCCCTACCTTGCATAGGATCATGGAATGGTTTGGGTGGGAAGGGACTTCAAAGCTGCCCCAGTGCCAATCCCTGCCCTGGGCAGGGACACTTCCCACCAGCCCAGGCTGCTCCAAGCCCCCTCCAACCTGGCCTTCAACCCCTTCAACCCCTCCAGGGATGGGGCAGCCACAGCTTCTCTGGGAAACCTGGGCCAGGCTCTCACCACCCTCACCCCAAACAAGTTCTTCTCCACATCTCACTCTAAGTTCCCCTTTTACAGCTTTAAATCCTTCCCCCTTCCCCCTCACCCTCATCCTAGGGTTCCCCTCCCTCATCATCAAGAGCCCCTCCCCAGCTTTCCTGGAGTGCCTTCCCCCCCAAACCTTGAGGGACTGGAAGGGGCTCCAAGGTCTCCCTGGAGCCTTCTCTTCTCCAGGCTGAACCCCCCAACTCTCTCAGTCTGTCCTCCCCTTTGCAAGTGTCTCATTAGAGCTGTCTGGCTTCTAATGGCCAACGACAATCACAAAGACGAGTAGGACACCATTATTTGAGGCTTTAAGCTCTCCCTACACACCACCCCATAAACATCCAGCCCCATGTTTGGTGATCTCTGGAAACCTGCAGATACCCCATTCCACCTGCCTGTCATCCTCCTGGCTGTCCAACCCCTCTGTGTTCAGCTTTCATCCCCCATCGCCCCCAACTCAACCTCAGCACTCGCCTCTAGACCTTCACAGCATCGAGCCAGAGCCCAAAGCTACGGTGGGAGGACAATGATGGCACGTACAGGCACCTCCAGCAGCCCATGTTGCCAGCCCCAAGGCTCTTCTGTTCCTCATTCTCACCTTCTACTAACCTTGAGGCTCTTCTGTTCCTTGTCCTGACCTTCTGCCAACCTTGAGGCTACCTTCTGCCAGCCCTGAGGCTCTTCTGTTCCTTGTCCTCACCTTCTACCAACCCTGAGGCTCTTCTGTTCCTCTTCACCACTCTCTACCCAGTCAAATAGACTTTGGATGACGTCCTCACTAGAAAACTACCCAAATCAGACATCACTAAAAAGGCTGCTGCAGCGATTGCTGCCAGCATAGGGTCCCCTCTCCCACCTGGAACTCAGAACTATGAGCTCCAGCCGCTACCAGTGCCCAGAACTGTTCCTCAGTTCTCCTGTCCTCTTGTGCAAGAGCCAGAGACAGGAAATTGTGTTTGGAAAATGCATTTTTGAGAGAAGCAAGGCCGAATCTGGGTCAGTTTATCGTGGGAAGAGTGGTCAGGGCTGATTCGCCAACCTTTCTTAGAGGAGACTCTAAGCTCCAAGCTCCCTTCAACCTGACCTTGAACCCCTCCAGGGATGGGGCAGCCACAGCTTCTCGGGGCAACCTGGGCCAGGCTCTCACCACCCTCACCCCAAACAACTCCTTCCCCACATCTCAGCTCCATCTCCCCCCTTTCAGTGTCAAACCCTTCCCCCTCCTCCTAGGGCTCCCCTCCCTCATCAAGAGTCCCTCCCCATCTCTCCTGGAGCCCCTTGAGGGACTGGAAGGGTCTCCAAGGTCTTCCTGGAGCATTCTCTTCTCCAGCCTGAACTCCCCCAACTCTTTCAGCCTGTTCTCCCAGCAGAGGGGCTCCAGCCCTCCCAGCATCTCCATGGCCCTCCTGGACCAAAGCTGTGCACAAGCAGGGGGTGTCCAAGTCCTTCTATATCCCAAACAAATGCTCTGGCTGAGAGGACAATGAACTTCATTGTCCTTTCTCATTTTCCTGAGCCCAGCCCATGCCTTTGGCTCTTTTTCTAAGTGCAGAAATTCAGGAGGTCGAACAGAACAGCACAAGGATGATTAATTGATGACTAATAACATCTACAAATTACTAATTCTGCTGGAATTATAGAATCACAGAACTAATAGGCTCCAAGCAACCCCAGCAGTGATGGTCCGGCTCTTATGAACATTGCTGACCCTTAACGACTAACAATTTGTCGTTGGTCATTTAAAAACCCAATTTTAGGTACCTTAATTCCTCCTAACACACCTAAACCCCAGCCTCGGGCCCCTGGCAGACGCAGACTCACCGCGCGCGGCCAAGAGGGACCACGTACATTGTATGGACATGGGAGACACCAGCTCTTCATCCAAATCGTCCACGTCGTCGGTCATGATGAAGTGGGAGGGGTTGGGGCGGGGGGTGCCCATCCAGCTGGGGTCGATGTTGAGGGCAGAGGCCAGGCTGTGGATGCCGGGGTTGTTGACGATCTGGAAGCCGCAGAGGATCTCGATCTGTTGCCAGCGATGGAGCCGCTCCCGCAGCGCGGCCGTCACCTCGCTCAGCGCTTGCCTGGAAGGGAGGGGAGATGTAGGGAATGCGGGGAAAGCCCACCAGAAACAGCCTGAAACAAGGAGTCTGTTGGTTTGGGTTTGTATCCCAATACTTGAAACACCCTTCCTTCCATTTTCAGGAACACAGGAATTAAAATGCAAAACAGTAACGACTGAAATATCCAGGGATCACAGATCACAGAATGATATAGGGTTGGAAGGGACCTTTGGAGATCATCCAGTCCAACCTCCTGCTAGAGCAGGTCCCACCCAGAGCAGGTCCCACAGGAACATGCCCAGGGGGAGTTTGAATGTCTCCAGAGGAGACTCCACCACCTCTC
>VXBJ01002727.1:77787-102747 GCA_013400055.1 Nycticryphes semicollaris | reverse complement strand
CCAGGACTCCCAGGTCTTTCTCCTCAGAGCTGCTCTCCAGCAGGAGAAATGCTTATAAATCCACATCTTGACAAGACTTTTAACTGCTCTCCATACCTGCCATTTCTTGTTTCTCAGTGACAAAATGAAAAGATTATTGAATCATAGAATCCTAGAAACCCAAGGCTGGGCAGGACCTATGAGATCATCCAGCCCAACCATCATCCTATCACCAATGCTACCCACCCAGCTACTAAATCATGTCTGGTGGCACCTCATCCAGACACTTCTTGAACACCACCAGGGACGGTGACTCCACCACCTCCATGGGCAGGCCATGCCAGTGCCTCACCACTCTTTGGGAGAACAAGGTTTTCCTGACATCTGATCTAAATCTCTGCTGGCACAACTTGTGGCCATTCCCTCCAGTCCCATCATTAGTTATCGGGGAGAAGAGGCCGACTCCCTCCTCTTCACAACCTCCCTTCAGGAAAGTTGTAGAGTGGGATGAGGTCTTCCCTGAGCCTCTTCTTCTCCAGACTAAACAATCCCAGCTCCCTCAGCCCTTCCTCGTAAGACTTGTGCTCCAGACCCCTCACCAGTTTGGTTGCTCTTCTCTGGTCACGTTCCAGGGCTTCGATGTTTTTCTTGCAGTGAGATTGAAAGGAGCAAGCCCACCCTCAGGTAACCAAAGTCAACAGAACCAAAGTTCAGCAAATTGAGACCAAAAGCCCCCATATGGGCTATGGCATGCTGGGGTCTGGAATACCCAAGAAGGGCAAGGAAATGAGGGAATCTATTAAGCAAATACTCACTTTGCAGTTAAGATTTTATGATCAACATCATCGAGGGACGAGCTGTGAGCCACGTGAAACGTCCCAAACAGGGTGTTCCTCTTCTTTTTGATTTTTTCAGCCTGCAACATCGACAGAACAAAGGTCACAGGAAGAAGACGACCTCACGTTTCCTCCAGGATGAGAACATCCCGGATGGGCTGAGACAGAAATAGCCCCCGCAGCTGTTTGCAACACCCGGGAATAGCGCGAATGGGGTTTTTAGGGAGGGACTGTTATTCCTCCCGGGGTGGTGGGTGAGGAATTCCTCAGCAGCCAGCAGCAGGTTGTGGATTTCATGCTCCTCCTCAGCCATTCTCCCAGTTCCCCCAGTCGCAGGGAACTGGTCCAGCGACCTCAGCCAGCGCAGGGCTCCCGTAATGCCTTGTTTTGTCTTTATTTCACAAAAACACCGTTCAAGCCCCAGGGTGGGTGGTTCGGGGAGGATTTTTCTGTTGTTGTTGTTGTTGTTGTTTTGGGGCTGGGTTGTGGGGTTTTTTTGCTGTCCCTCTGCGGCAGGGGGTAACCCCAAATGAAATCTCCAGGTCAGGCCCAGCAGCACTAACAGAGACTTAGGAAAGGCCCACTGAGGACATGAGCCCCGACACAGCGAAAGGGAAACCATCGAAACAGTTTAAAAAGCCCAGAATAAAATCCGATTAAGGACCAGGGAGTTCCCTGGGCTGGCAGCTCTGCCTGCAGGGACAAACACAAGTCACAGGATCATAGAATCATAGAATGGTTAGAGGTGGAAGGGATCTTAAAGACCATCAAGTTCCAACCCCCCTGCCATGGGAAGGGATGCCTCCCACCATCCCAGGTTGCTCCAAGCCCCCTCCAACCTGGTCTTGAACCCCTCCAGGGATGGGGCAGCCACAGCTTCTCTCCAGGCAACCTGGGCCAGGCTCTCACCACCCTCAAAGGAAAGAACTTCCTTCTGGTATCTATCTAAACCTCCCCTCTTTCTGCATCAAACCCTTCCCTCTCATCCTAGGGCTCCCCTCCCTCATTACAAGTCCCTCCCCAGCTTTCCTGGAGCCCCCTGAGGGACTGGAAGAGGCTCCAAGGTCTCCCTGGAGCCTTCTCTTCTCCAGGCTGAAGAACCCCAACTCTCTTGGGGCCATAGGAGACATATGAAGGGGACTTCATAGGAAGTCATGGCAGCTTCTGCGCAGCCCAGAGCTTTCTCGTAGGCCGAGAAAATTTGATGCCAACAGGGAAGACAGAAATGATTTCTTGCTACAGACAGTGTGCACATCTTAGGAGATGCTGTTGCCTGTGGATGTACATCACCTCCAGCAGGGATTAGGCTTAATTAAAAGGTGCAAAACCTTCTGAAGCCAACTACGGGCACTGTGGTTGCAGCAATACATGTCCTGCATCATACTGGGGGGTCCAGCTCCCCCCTTCCCTGTCACAGGATTGGGCCAAAGCAGCTGATGGGCTCAGCACAGCCGTGCCCCGAGCAGCTCATTATCATTTTCAGCCCCGGCAACACCTCTGTGGAGCTTTGCATTGCACTTTTAATATATCTAAAACAAAATGCAAATTAAAAGGGAAATAAAGTAGGTGCAGAGACACCAACTCTGCAGGTGTTCCTACAGGCTGGGGATGGAGGGATGGGGAGCAGCCCTAAGGAGAAGGGAGAAAGGCTTGGGGGGGCTGGGGAGTGGGGGAAAAGCTGGTCATGGGCTGGAAACATGCACTGGCAGCCCCAAAAGGGCTTCTGCCCCTCTGCCTCCAGCTCTGGGGCCACCAACATCAGAAGGACATGGAGCTCTTGGAGCAGGACCACAGGAAACCTAGAGATGGGCTGGAGCCCCTCTGCTGGGAGGACAGGCTGAGAGAGTAGGGGGGTTCAGCCTGGAGAAGGCTCCAGGGAGAGCTTGGAGACCCTTCCAGTCCCTCAAGGTGGGGGGCTCCAGGAAAGGTGGGGAGGGACTCTTGGTGAGGGAGGGGAGCCCTAGGAGGAGGGGGAAGGGTTTGACACTGAAAGAGGGGAGATGGAGCTGAGATGTGGGGAAGAGCTTGTTTGGGGTGAGGGTGGTGAGAGCCTGGCCCAGGTTGCCCAGAGAAGCTGTGGCTGCCCCATCCCTGGAGGGGTTGAAGGTCAGGTTGGAGGGGGCTTGGAGTAACCTGGGCTGGTGGGAAGTGTCCCTGCCCAGGGCAGGTGGTGCCACTGCGGGGTGGGGGGGGGGCTTTAAGGTCCCTTCCCACCCAAACCATTCCATGATTTAGGTTTCACTCCCCAAACCATTCCCCATAACTGCGAGGGTAGGACCCAGGGACGAGGACGCTGAAATTCTTACCCCTTCCTTGGCCACCAGCAGCTGCTTCTCCGCGTTCTGTTTCTTGATGTTGTAGTACTGGACCTCCACCTCGTGGGTCAGCTGGAGCCACTTCTGCAGGGCCTCGGGGGCAGCCCAGCTGCAGTGGGACTCCAGCTCCTTCTCCGCATTCTTCAGCGCCATCCGCACCTGGGAGAGAAGCGGCCGAGCCGGCGTTGCAGCAGTGGTGGGGACAACCTGCCCTCCTGCGAGGTCACCCCAACCTCTGGCTGCCAACCCAGTGCTTTGAAGGCACCAGGAAAAAAGAAAATAAAATAAAAACCAAAAAGAAAAGGCTCCACACAATCATGAGAGAAGGAAAAGTCACCAGGAGGAGAGGTGGTGCTGCAGGCAAGCGGGAGAGAGGAGCCACCCAACAGACAAGGTTTCTGCTGGGATGCCCAGAACATCCTACAACACTTTCATTTCAACCCAAAGGTGAGCTTCCTCTTCAAAAACCTCCAGCCACCACCACACTGTCCTGCCTTGGTGCCCCAGGCCAACAGTGTGAGGTTCAACAAGGCCAAGGGCCAGGTTCTGCCCTTGGGTGACACCAACCCCATGGAGGCTCCAGGCTGGGGGAAGAGGGGCTGGAGCTGCCCCGTGGAAAACGACCTGGGGATGCTGGTCGACACACAACTGATTATGAGCCAGCAGCGTGCCCAGGTGGCCAAGGGGGCCACCAGCATCCTGGCCTATGTCAGAACCAGTGTGGCCAGCAGGACTGGGAAAGTGAGTGTCCCTCTGGACTTAGAAAGGCACTGAGGAGGTCCCACCAGGATGGCTGGGTCCAGTTTTGGGCCCCTCAACACAAAAAAAAAGACCTTGGGGGGCTGGAGTGTGTCCAGAGAAGGGCAACGGAGCTGGTGAGGGGTCTGGAGACCAAGGAGAAGCGTCAGGAAAACTTCTGAGGGAGCTGGGGGTGTTCAGTCTGGAGAAAAGGAGGCTGAGGGGAGACCTTCTTGCTCTCCCCAACTCCCTGAAAGGAGGGTGTAGGCGGTGGGGGGTCACTCTTGTCTCCCAAGGAACAGGCCATGGGACAAGAGGCAATGGCCTCAAGTTGCCCCAGGGGAGGTTGAAGATGGAGATGCCATCCTGTCTCACTCTCCCTCTCCACACCAGTTCTTCTTCTTCACCACGGCATCACCTGCAGGGACACCCTCCAGAGCTGAAGGCTCCAGGCACAAGCTCCTTTAAAGAGACTGAGGCTTTAGGTGCTGATATTCAGGGCTTTTGTCGCAGCCGCCAGGAATCTCTGCTCTGCTCAACCCCCAGATTCTCCTCCGGAGGCAGAATCGCTGACAGCCCCGCGCCGGCAAAGCCTTTTCTCCTTCAGCTTCTGAGCCAAACAGAAGGAGCTCGTCAAGAGAGGACTTTCACACTGGAGCAAGCCGAGCGAAATATTTAGACATAAAACATGTGCTGCTCAGGCAGGAAAAGAAATAACACGTCTGGAATCAGCAGTTCCTGACGCTTTCTGGGGGGACTCTCCTCCCATCCCAGCTCAGTCTCCTCCACATGCCATCGCTCTGGTCTCCTCCAGGCACTCGCTCATCTCGCTGGAGAAGGGAGTGATTACTAAATTAGAAGGAAAGTGGGTGACATGTTGCAAGTTGAAGATACCAGACTCTTACATAAAAGTATTTAGTGCTGGAGACCATCAAGAGTTAACGCTTCTCTCCCATTGCAGATGATGTGGAGAAAATTTTAATAAACCTGAAGCCCCGCAAGAAGGTAACGTGTTGGTGACCACAGCTCGGAGCGGTGGTGAGTTGGATAACTTAAAGGGGCTCCAGGGAAGCTGGGGAGGGACTCTTGGTGAGGGAGGGGAGCCCTAGGAGGAGGGGGAAGGGTTTGACAGTGAAAGAGGGGAGATGGAGCTGAGATGTGGGGAAGAACTTGTTTGGGGTGAGGGTGGTGAGAGCCTGGCCCAGGTTGCCCTGAGAAGCTGTGGCTGCCCCATCCCTGGAGGGGATGGAGGGGGCTTGGAGCAACCTGTTCTGGTGGGAGGTGTCCCTGCTCAGGGCAGGGGATGGCAGTGGATGGTCTTTGAGGTCCCTTCTCACCCAAACCCTTCTATGATTCTATAAACTTTTCAGCCCCAGCCACTCCAGGCTTAGAAGGGTTGTACATGGTCACACACTGCACACTGTCCTCCTCTGCTGCTGACATAAGCCAGCCCCAAGCACCTTCAAGAGCTTTCATGGCCTCAGCAAGCCCTGTCCCACCAACACAGACCTTCTACTAACAGAGGTAGAGCTGGGAGGGCAGGTCCAGCTACAGAATCAGGGCCACACTGGTGTCACTGGGATGATGTCTGTCCCATTTTCTCTTTTAGTTCTTTAGGGGCTATAGTCTCTTGATCTCACAGACAGTGACCAGAACTGCCCCAGTATCCCAGTGCAGGATCCCACATCCCGGTGCTGGTTCCTCCTCGCTCCCCACAGAGCAGAGCAGAGCAGGCTGCAGGTTTTTTAAAACATTGCTCAAACTTGAATCTTTTCCCTTAACGTGTTGTCAGGTTCAGTCACGTCTCCCCCCCTCTGCTCCCAGGAGTCATTTCCAGTGAGCCAAAAGCACCAGGTTCCACACAGATATTTGAAATCCCGTGTTTTATCCCAGATAACCTTTGCACAGTCCATCTAGAAGCAGCCAGGAGGCACCGCACCGAAGAGATCAACTACTTGTGTGTGATTAACTCTTTTTGAGCATAACTTTTGCCTAAATCACTCAAAAAGTTACAAATTCCCACCCACTGACCCCAGGAAGGTGGTTTTTTTTCCCCACTTGGAGCACCAAGCTCTGTGGGCAGAACTCTGACCGCGGTCTGCAAGCGTCTGGGATTCAGGAATATGGAGAAGGAGCGGGCAGGAGATCTGCCACTGGGCACTGGTGGTGGAGGAGTGCTCAAAACATCCACAGGAACAAGGGGGTGGATTTTTTTTTTATGGAATGGTGGAAAAAGGAAGTGGTGCAGAACAACAGGCAAGGACCGGTGGTTGAGATGAGCCGTGACACGGCGGAGTCTGAAACACAACCCCCCCCCGTCGGTTCTGGAGGGGAATCAACACAAACTGGAGGTACTTTGGGTGTCTGTGTTCTCCTGTGAAGATTTCTGAGAGCCCATATTTTGACCACTAAGAGCAAGAGTTTATAGAGCGAGGAACACCCGACTCCACTGGAAGCTTCCAAACCCTCCAGCATCATTTCAAAGAAGGTCTTCTTTGAATATTCCCTGGGACCCAAGAATATCTTGAAATGGGATGAGTTTTAGGGTCAGTGGGAGTGAGTGGTTAATGTCGTCTGTGGTCTACAGCTGGGAGGGTGACAGTGTTATAATCACACGGTGTGGGTCAGGTGGGGACAACCAATACTCACCCCGGCAATCGCATCCCTCCTGGAGGCCTCTGAGAAACAACAGAGCGGTTCAGTCACCTCTGGTTTTAGGGGTTTCATGCCAAATAAAACTTGGGGGGGGGAAAAGACGGGGGAGGGGTGAGGTCCTGCCTTCTCCAATGGCCAGGAGCAGGTGGGGTACAGGGGCTGGGGGTTACACAAGGAAGGTCACACATCCTTAATTAACGGTCCGTAATATATGATGGGATTTCTGTGTGTGAATACGGACACCCTGATGTCTGTCCTGCAACGGGGCCCAGTGACTGCCCCATCCCTGGAGGGGTTCAAGGCCAGGTTGGAGGGGGCTTGGAGCCACCTGGGCTGTTGGGAGGTGTCCCTGCCCATGGCAGAGAGTGGGACTGGATGATTTTAAGGTCCCTTCCCACCTAAACCATTCTATGATTCTGTGATTCTACAACTGTGGGGAGGCTGGAGGAGCAGTTAGAAGGAACGATGTTGGATGATGTAGAGAGGTGGGGGTTGATCTCTTCTCCCAAGGAACAGGCCATGGGACAAGAGAAAACGGCCTCCAGTTGCCCCAGGGGAGGATGAGGATGGAGATTGGGAAGAATTTCTTCCTGGGAAGGGTTGTGAAGCCTTGGCAGAGGCTGCCCAGGGCAGGGCTGGAGTCGCCATCCCTGGAGGGATCTCAAAGCCCCACAGACGTGGTGCTGAGGGACACGGGTCAGTGGTGGGTTGGCCATCGTTGGGTCAATGGCTGGAATTCACGATCTGATAGATGTCTTCCAGCCTCCACCATTCTACGGTTTTATGATGACAGCAAAGCTGGTAGAGGCCCCACTGGGTATCTGGGCTGTTGGTTTTCCATATGGGAAGGACGTTTGCTCTTTGCTGACTATTTGCAGGCCGGGGCTCTGTCCCACCAGTTACCCACAGGCCCAGGACACTCGTTTGTCCCTTGTCACTGCAAACCCTGGATTCGTGTCTCGTTTTCTTCCCCATCCTCCATGGTGGGATAAAAAGCTGGGCACAGTTGCGCTGTGAGGACGTGCTGATGGCCCCAGAATATCCATGGTATGGGTTTGGCTCATGCAGTTCTGCCTCACACCATTTCAGTTTTAACCAATATTTCCCAAATCCTTTTTTCTTTTTTTTTTTTACCAGCAGCTCATTATATATAACACAATCTCCCCAGGTCTTCACTGCAAGGTGTAACTCAGGGACATATTTTCCTGCAAGACTAGAATTTAAAACTAATAATTTTTGAGAGCTGTGTGTGAGCTCTAACTTTGCTGTAGAAATTTCTAATTTAGAACTTGATTTCCTTGAAAGGGAATTCCCTTTGTACACGTCTCTGATCCACAAGAAAACCTGGTAAGCAGGACCAAACTCATTCTAAATGTCTCATAAATCCTTGAATAAATAGAAAAGGAAAAAAAAAAAGAGCTTATGGTTTGGAGTGGAAGTTAGAAGCCAGAGGGCTGAGCTACAGGCCAAGTTCAAGGCCTCTCCTTCTGCAGGACAAGCTGAGACGATGAGCATTGCCCTCGAGACATGGTCCCTGCTGCTCAACATGCTCTGCACATTTGCTGCTGACACCAAACTGGGAGGAGTGGGTGACACCTCAGAAGGCTGGACCACCATCCAGTGACACCTGGACAGGCTGGAGAGGAACCTCATAACGTTCAGCGAGTGCAAGTGCAAGGTCCTGCACCTGGGGAGGAATAACCCTGTGGACTAGGACAGGTTGGGGGAGACCTGCTGGAGAGCAGATCTGAAGAAAAACACCCGGGAGTCCTGGTGGACAACAAGTTGTCCATGAGCCACCAATATGGCCTGGTGGCCAAGAAGGCCCCCCGCTCTGGGGAGTCCTCAAGAAGAGTGTAACCACCAGGTGGAGCGAGGTCATCCTCTTCTCTGCTTTGTCCTGGGGAGGCCCCAGTTGGAGCACTGGGACCAGTTCTGGGCTCCCCAGTTCCAGAAGGAAAAGGAACTCCTGGAGACAGTCCAGTGAGGGCTGTGAGGATGATGAGGGACTGGAGCATCTCTGTGCTGAGGAAAGGCTGAGGGACCTGGGGCTGTTCATCTGGAGAAGAGCAGACTGAGAGGGGATCTCACTGATGCTGAGCAAGAGCTAAAGGGTGGGGGGCAAGAGGATGGAGCCAGACTCTTCCCAGTGGTGCCCAGTGACAGGACAAGGGGCAATGGTCACAAACTGGGACATGGAAAATTCCATCTGAACACGAGGAGGAACTTCTTGCCTGCGAGGGTGACAGAGCCCTGGAAGAAGCTGCCCAGACAGTGGTGGAGTCTCCTTCTCTGGAAACATTCAAAACCGCCTGGACGTGTCCAACCTGCTCTTGGTGACCCTGCTCTGGCAGGGGGTTGGACTCAGGGATCTCCAGAGGTCCATGCCAACCCCTGCCAGCCTGGGATTCTGTATAAAGGATGTGAAATATGGAGCAGTGGAAGAAACACTTGGATCTTTTCCCCGCACAGAGCGGAGTGGAAAAGCCAAGGTGGAGGAGTGTTATAAGCAGATCACTGGGTTTCTCAGAAGGATGAAGCAGAGTGAGGAGCTGCCTGCTTTTCCCTGCCTCCCCTGGACCTGCAACCAGGTCGGGTTGGACCTTTACCTGCTCCAGCTCCTGCTCAGCGTATTTCTGCCTGCTCAGCTCGTTCTCTGTGCCCTCCCGCAGCTCTCGCAGCCGGTGAGCCTCCTGCTTGGCGATGCTGATCTCATCTTGCAGCTTCTTCTCCAGGTGCACCTTCTCCACCTCCACAGAGCGATGCTCCTCCTGGGCCTTCTGCAACCTGGAAAAGACAGAGAGTGAGAGCCCAATGCCGTGCTGGGCTACCTGAGCTCTGCTCATGGGGCAAGGACTGGCCAGCCACGACCTAGACCAACCCTGTGCTTATTTACTCTGTGTTGATGCCAACAGAGACCTGGAAAGTCAAGGAGAACGTCCACCATATCCAGGCAGACATTATTATATTGTCAACTCCACCCTCTCAACTTTCTTTCATGTAGTAAATACTCAGGTCATATTTTCTTAACGTTACAAAGCACATCAAGAGTTCCTTTAATGAGACCCAAATTAATTTAAAATTTCGGCATTTTTACAAACATTAAGACCTTTAATAATTAAAAAAAAATAAAAAAAATAAAAAGGGAGGGGAAGATCTGCCAGAGCAGGTACAAACACCCAGATGGGACACCTACATGTTTCACTTCAAAAGCTTTCAAAGTCAGACACATCTTAATCTTGCCTGGAAGTTATTATTTTAGCTCGTGATGGGATTAAATGGGCAGGAGTTACATATGGCAACAAAAAGCAGTAAGAGATTTCTTGTCGCCCTTCAGCAGAGCTCTAGCTTTCGGCTCAGCCTCTGATGGAGACCCCACCCAGCCACAGCAAGGTCTTTCAGGGTTCCTACTTTTGTGGTTTTGGGGGAAAACAGTGGAAACTCAACCCTTGCACAAGTTCTGTGACGTAAACTGGCATCAGGAAGGAACCTGGCCCCTGAGGGACTGGGATCTCCTGGAAGGGAGCTGGAAAGTCTCTGGTTGCGGCCACCCACCCAACCCTTAGTCCCAGCAGACCCCCTCTGGGTCCCAAACCCACATGCTGCTGGAGACATGGCCATCACCCAGTATAAGTGGAAAAAATAAAGATTTGGCAAATATTCAGTTGAAATGCAATGAAGAGGTTCCCTTCATAATGAAGGGTCTGGAAAACCACGCTGAACAAGCACCATCCATGAAAGAAATAAGAGAATTGAAGAGCTTCTTGCAAGAACCAGCCTCATGATTCAAATGAAAAATATGTCTTGGGTTGTTTGGGTCTTTTTTTTTTCTTCAAATGGTGTCAACAAGTAAACCCTGGACGAAATTCCTGAAGAATGTGGTACATCATCTTTGAATAACTCCAAATCATAGAATCCTGAGAATCATTCAGGTTGAAAGAGACCCTTGGGATCATCAAGTCCAACCATCAGCCCCACTCTACAAAGGTCTCCCCTACACCAGATCCCCCAACACCACAGCTCAACCACTCTGAAACACACTCAGGGATGGGGACTCAACCCCCTCCCTGGGCAGCCCAGTCCAGGCTCTGACCACTCCTCCTGGGAAAAATTCTTTCCTCATGTCCAGCCTAAACCTCCCCTGGTGCAGCTTGAAGCCATTTCCTCTCCTTCCAATTCCCTGGGAGAAGAGACCAGCACCAACCTCTCCACAATGTCCTTTCAAGGAGTTGTAGAGAGCGATGAGGTCTCCCCTCAGCCTCCTCTTCCTCCAACTCAACACTCCCAGCTCCTTCCATCGCTCTCCAGGAGATTTATTCTCCAGGCCCTTCCCCAGCTCCGTTGCCCTCCTCTGCACTCACTCCAGCCCCTCCAGATCTCTCTGCTGTTGAGCTGCCCAGAACTGGACACGATACCCAAGGGGTGGCCTCACCAGTGCTGAGTCCAGGGGGACAAGCACCTCCCTACTCCTGCTGGTCACTCTATTTTTTATACAAGCCAGGATGCTGTTGGCATCAAGATGCGATGAGTTTCCAGAACGTGTACTTGGGCTACTGGATTGAATGCGACGAGGTGTTGAGCCTTACGCTGTCAGAAACCAGCTGCATCGATCTGTCCCACCCTTTAAACATCAACTTCTCTTCCACAAGTTACCACAGTTTGAGATAAATCGATAAAAGTTGGACAAACTCATGCTGCACGAGCAGCAATGCTATTTTTAACCCAGATCAAACTGAGAAAGATCCCATTTTCTGCCAGGAGAAGCGAAGCTCTGTCTGTTCCTCATCCCAGGCCAGTCCCTTCCCCAGTGGGCACCCCTTGCCCTGCCTGGGCACCTCCTAGGGATCGGTGGGACCTTAAACAAGGTGCTAGCCCCAACATTTGTGAGGTTGGCGAGGCACCAGATCAATCAGCAACACCAGTAGCCGCTCCCAGCAGACAGTTATTCAGTGACCATGTGAAACTATACACACAATGAAAGAAAAACCCAACAAGCCCATCCTAAAACCCCAAGTGGAACCATGTGAGCCAGCAATAAGTATTTCAAGGTCGTTAAAATCTTCTCCCACTCAAGATCTTCACCATTCACACTGGAGAGCAAACCAACGGAGCGATGGGTGGGGAGACAGACGAGAGGGGACAGCAAGCTCTGGCCCCGTCTGGGCTGCAAATGACAAATAATGTAATAAATTAAATAAAAAATAAAGGACATCTCGGGAGGGCTCTCCTGGGATCCACAAGTGGCTTCTGCTTATCCTGGACCAGCTGGGAGAGGCTGATCCTCGCAGAGAATCCATCACACGCAGAGGTGTCCATCGTCCAGCCTGGGGTGGAAGGACAGCATGTGGTTGGGTGTTTGGTGACAGGGGACTTTCAGGGTCCCAGCCAAGGACTCCTCTCCTTCAGGCCTCTCCTTGTCACCCAGATGGCAACGAAAACCAGACTGGATGGGCAGGACTCTCATCTGCTGGGACATTGGCTCTCGTCTTGGAAAAGTCTTGTTTTCAATTTACAGCTCCGTTGAGAAACTCAAGTGTTTTTCTTCCCAATTTAAGGAGACTCTTGCCAAGACATTCCACGTTTTTAGATAAACCCACGCTCCCTGCCCTGTCACAAGAGCTACAGCTCTTCCATACTAGGGAATCCCAAAGCACCCAAATATCTCTGTTTAAAGGAGAAACTCCCCTTTACTGTGATGCAGAATGGGAAGGAATTTTATCCCTAGGTTAATTCTCCAAGACACTCTAACACCGTATTTTCCCTACCTACTCTTTTTCCCTGTCAGCAGAGCCCGTATTTTCTTATGTTGGTTATGGACAAGACCCATGCCTTTGTGTATTCCCACTGAAGCCCAAGCTCCAGGAGATGACAAAGTGCCTTCAGAGCTGCCCTTGAAATGAGGGCAAGGAACCGAGGTCCAGCTGGAGGCTTCACAAATCAGGAGCAGATCTTCAACACAGTAGTGGATCTTCAGTACGGACCCTCAGTCATCACTAGGATGTGCCAAAACATGGACTTTTTTTATCTTGACGGGTCATTTAACTGTCTGCAATGTGTCACTGTTGAAAGATAATCTCAAAAAAAGTATTTTGAAGGTGAACAAAAAGTGGGGTTTTGTTTCAATCTTCCCTTCCCAGCTCCTCAAGAGCATATCAGAGGTCATCAAATACTAGTGTGAATGACTAGTAGGCAACTGTAAAGGAATCCCATGCCTTCAGAAGGTCTTTGGTTCTTCAGCACTTCAGTGCCAAGTATCAATGAGCCAGAAGAATAGGTTACTTCAAGCACTAGAGAGAAACTTCTAGAACTCTCCGAGCAGAACTTCATCACAAGTCCCCGGGAACTGGTGCTGTTGGTAGATTTTGCGGTTTCTACAGTGGCAGAGGACCACAGCTGAACCTTGCTGGGGCTCAAGGATGAAGAAGCCAAGGAGAATTTCCCCCCTGCCCTGCTTCAGAGGAGAATAAGATCAATCCTCTGCCAAGAGGCCCCACAAGCCCCAGGAATTAATTTACCTCCCACTTTTCAGGCTTCAGCTCTGTGCCCTCTGCAGAGGACAAGCCTTCCCAGCTGCACACCCCGCAGAACATCACAAGCTGCTCCGGCTTAAGACTCAAGCTATGCTTAGTATACATGGTTTTGGGTTTCTTCTTATCTGGCTTTAGAGCATTAGTTGAACATCGACTTGTTTACCTGGCTCTGCCCTCAGCAGCAGATCCCAAGGTCGTTCCCCCCACGGGACGTTCACAGCAGCTGGCCTTGGGACCTCTGGTGTAACCTGCTCCTTGGTGACACTCAGCAGAGACCTCCTGCTGCTCCAGGAGGTGGACGCTGAGAAGGAATTCCCCTGTTCTTCTGGCCACAGGGAAAAAAAAATAATCTTTTTCTTTGGGCTACATCCAAGCCACAGTGTAAAATTAGAGAAAGCTTTGTGAAACCAGCTGTGGGTTGGAGAGGACTTCAGTCGATCTCCATGCCAAGAAGAACGCGGGTCACGTATCTGCAGGACTGCCAGGGGAGCGTGCCCAGTTTGGCACCACCTCCTCGGGACTCTCTCAAGTGTTTGCCCTCCAGGGAGACAACAACTGATGGGATTGAGCTCCAAGAAGAAAGGCTTTCAAGCAATTCTCACGTGCGGGATGATTCCCCGAAGGCTGTCATGGGCACAGAGGACAGAAATCGGGCTGTCGTCTTAGGACCATAGAATGTGTTGGGTTGGACGGGACCTTTAACAAACCCCGGCCTCGTGGGTACCTCGTAGAGTTTCCAAGGACTCGGCTGCTCACAAAAGTCTCTGCGGGAGATTGACCTCCTCGGGATCCTGGCCATGGGGAACGCAGCCATCAGCTTACACGGCAGCCAAATCAAGGCTTGCCCTCCAAAAATTACACTTAAAACTAATGAAAAATAGTCACAGCCCAAGACTGTGCTCTGTTATTTGCTAAATCTGCCCTTAAAATATCTCTTATTGCCAAAACCACCCCACTGGTTTGTCATCACTGGTCCTGAACACTCTTTTCTTTCCTAGAAGACTCCTTTGTCCACAGAGAGCCTCTCTCACAGCCCATTCCTCAAAGAGCAGCTTCACTGGAACCATCACAATCTTTCCTGAGAGCAGAGGTCATGTTACACATTCCTGAACCTACAGTATTTTGCCCAAGTGCCCAGAGTTCAACTATTCACATGTTAAGACTCAAAAATTGGGTTGTTTTTTTTTTATTTCATTTTTCCCAGGCAACACTCCAGGGTTTAGGTGTCACCACGCAGGGAAGCATGGTCTTTTACATACGGCCCAAAGAGTTCAAGAGGTGGAACTCCTGCTTCAGCACGCTCTTTCCTCATCGAAAGCCCAGGGGAAACAACCTGACGAGCCTGGATGACAAGTTCTGAGTGAGCTGGGGCACCTCCTGCTCCTTTGAGAGGCTCTTCTGCCCCTCTGGGGACAGATTTACACTGTAATTATGGGGACAGGGATGAGGATGGTGATATATTTTTAGTATGAGTCAGACCAGGGGTAGAAACCACTGCGCATTTCACTGCTCCTCTCTAATTAACTGTGGGAAATAAATAGGAAGAACCTACTTGAGGTACAGCAAGGCCAAGTGGCCACAGTTGGGCACAGAGGACCCTCCCATCCATCAAGCTCCCTTGGATGTTTCGCTCCTGGAAGCAGCGAAGATTCCGAGCACAGGGAAGAGGAGCAGCAAAACTAAACACAGTCAAGTCTTCCCAGAAACTCAGAAACTAGAATCCTAGAAACACAAGGTTGGGAAGGACCTACAAGATCATCCAGCCCAACTGTCATCCTATCACCAATGCTACCCACCCAGCTACTAAATCATGTCTGGTGGCACCTCATCCAGACACTTCTTGAACACCACCAGGGACGGTGACTCCACCACCTCCATGGGCAGGCCATGCCAGTGCCTCACCACTCTTTGGGAGAACAAGGTTTTCCTGACATCTGATCTAAATCTCTGCTGGCACAACTTGTGGCCATTCCCTCCAGTCCCATCATTAGTTATCGGGGAGAAGAGGCCGACCCCCTCCTCTTCACAACCTCCCTTCAGGAAAGTTGTAGAGTGGGATGAGGTCTCCCCTGAGCCTCTTCTTCTCCAGACTAAACAATCCCAGCTCCCTCAGATCGTCCTCGTAAGACTTGTGCTCCAGACCTCTTCTCTGGACACATTCCAGGGCCTCAATGTCCTTCTTGTAGTGAGGGCCCCAAAACTCAACACAGCACTCGAGGTGCGGCCTCACCAGAGCTGAGCACAGGGGGATGGTCACCTCCCTGCTCCCGCTGGCTACACTAGTCCTGATGCAGGCCAGGATGCCATGGGCCTTCTTGGACACCTGGGCACACTCTCGGCTCACGTTCAGCCGAGCATCAACCAACACTCTTAGGTCCTTTTCTTCTTCACAGTCTTCCAGCCACTCTGCCCCAAGGCTATAGCATTGCACAGGGTTATTGTGGCCAAAGTGCAGGACCCGGCACTTGGGCTTGTTGAACCTCATCCCATTCGCCTCAGCCCAGCAATTCAGCCTATCCAGATCCCTCTGAAGGGCCTCCCTACCCTCAGGCAGATCAACACTACCTCCCAACTTGGTATCATCTGCAAATTTACACTCAGTCCCCCCATCTAGGTCATCAATTTTTTTTTGACGCAGTGACCACCAGTGGAGCAGAGCAGGAACTAAATAGACAAACCACAAGATAAAACCAGGGGCAGAAAGGAAACAAAACCACATGGGAGCAGAGGGGACCACGCTCAAAGGTGTCAGCATATGCTGGAGGCCACCTCAGAGCAGGAGACGCTGGTGTCACACGCTGTTACTTTGCTCAAGTGGCTTCACAGCCGCGTTTTGGGATTGTTGTTAACGCAAGGGTGGTTCTCCCACCCAGGCCTTCCTGTGGCTCATCACAAGTACAAATCAGTAGCACGTCACCACCACAGAGCAGGTCAAAGGAGCACGTAGACATCTTCCCTGTAGCCTGGTGAGGAGCCAGGTGCCTGGTGGATCTGGTAAGAGGGGCTGGGACGTCTTCTATGGTCACTCAGGAAGGTGCTGTTGCATAGAAGCACCAGGGCCAAAGAGAGAAGCTTTCCAGAAACCTAAATGAGGAATGGCCTTGCAGGAAAGATCAACAGTTGGATGCTCCAACTGTGTGGACGCATAAAACCTACCGTTCTTGAAGGTCGTGGAGAGACTGTTCCGCTCTGTGGAGCCCTTCCAGGTCTTTCATCATCTTCTTCATGTG
This sequence comes from Nycticryphes semicollaris, assembly GCA_013400055.1. NCBI lineage: Eukaryota > Metazoa > Chordata > Aves > Charadriiformes > Rostratulidae > Nycticryphes > Nycticryphes semicollaris. The sequence goes on along the minus strand of VXBJ01002727.1, from coordinate 86,464 downwards.
CTCCTTTGAATAGCGATTCTGGATGTAGGCAAACCAGCAGCCACCCACGCCGATGACAATGGACACCACCAGCATGAAGTCCTTCAGGTGGTTGTGACGAGTTACTGGAAGAGAGATCAGAGATGCTACTGAATTCAGAAGAACAGGACAATGAATTCACAAAATCTGGGGTTGGCAGGGACCTCTGGAGATCATCTAGTCCAACCCCCTGCCAAAGCAGATCCCACCCAGAGCAGGTCCCACAGGAACGTGTCCAGGAGGGGTCTGAATGTCTCCAGAGAAGGAGACTCCACCACCTCTCTGGGCAGCCTCTGCCAGGGCTCTGACACCCTCAAAGTCAACAAGTTCCTCCTCATGTTGAGATGGAACTTCTTATGTACAAGTTTGTGCCCATTTCCTCTTGTCCTCTACCTCCATCATGCTTTGCCCACACCAGAGCAGGCCAGGAGAAATCAACATATTAGCAGGAATTATGGTCCAAGTTTCACAAAGAGAAAAAAAAGATGAGCTGCATCGATATTTAAGGTGGGGACGGGGGGGGGAAGGAACCACCAGAAGAGCTGTGCTCTTTAAGGACAAAGCCAAAGATAAGAAGAAATTAACTTCATTAAAAAAATACAACTGTGATCACAGAGATGGGGCAGATCGAGTACCAAATTGTCAGCTGCAAAACTTCCCATCAGAATTACAACTTGGTGCGTGAAACCCCCACTTTCAACACTGAGCAAAGCCCATGTACTTAAAAAAGAGGTGTGGAAGCATGTGACAAAAGCAAGTAAGTGGGGGTTTAAGTGCTAAACAAACACCAAAGCCACGATTCACGCAGATTTTTTTTTTCTTTACTGTTTACTCACTAGGAAATCCTCAAACTTAGTGAGAAAGCTAAAAATGAGAAAGAGCAGCTCAGTTAAGAGAGCTGGGACTGAACGTTCAGTATCTGCCGGCTGAAACCTGCAAGAGGGGGGACAGAGATGGAGCTGAGATGTGGGGAAGAACTTGTTTGGGGTGAGGGTGGTGAGAGCCTGGCCCAGGTTGCCCCGAGAAGCTGTGGCTGCCCCATCCCTGGAGGGGTTCAAGGCCAGGTTGGAGGGGGCTTGGAGCAACCTGGGCTGGTGGGAGGTGTCCCTGGATGGAATTGGATGACCTTCAAGGTTCCTTCCAACTCTAACCATTCTATGATTCTATGACCCTACGTGTTGGAAACCCCCAAACACAACCCTGAACATTTCACACAGGACTGACTTTTTGCCACCAGTACAACAGCTNCCACAACTGGTCCCAGTGCTCCAGCTGGGACCTCCTCAGGGCAGAGCAGAGCAGAGGGGGAGGATGACCTCCTTCCTCCTGCTGCTCACACTCTTCTTGATGCCCCCCAGGATGCCATTGCCCTTCTTGGCTCATGGGCATCCTGTTGTCCACCAGGACTCCCAGGTCTTTTTCTTCAGAGCTGCTCTCCAGGAGATCACCCCCAACCTGTCCTGCTCCATGTGATTCTTCCTCCCCAGGTGCCTCCCTACACTTGCCCTAGGTGGGACTTCATCACGTTCTTCTCTGCCCAACTCTCCAGCCTGTCCAGTTCTCAATGGATGGTGGGCCCAGCCTTCTGCTGTGTCAGCCACCCCCCCCCAATTTGGTATCATCAGCAGAACCTGCTGAGGGGACATTCCATCCCTTGATCAAGGTCATTGATGAAAATATTGAAGAGGACTCGACCCAGTACTGACCCCTGGGAGACCCCATGTGTTACAGAACAGATTCATTTATTGCTGGGGAACAGAGCTGTTGTATTTTAATCTCTTCTATTTGAAGGAGCCACCACTGTTCTTTTATGGGGCTCTTTCTCTCTTTTCCGGGGTCCACAACGGAGTGCACCCAGTCAGAGACTTCCAACGTGCCCTTTCAGAGCCTTAACCTGACTGAGAGGTGAAAAATGCAAATTTCCAGCAGAACCCACCAGTTGGGCAATTCTCCTTTGCGTGGGGCAGAGCTGATGCAAACACTTCAGCATGGTGAAAAACATGGAGCTTCGTATCTTGGAAAAGCCCTTCAAAGCACAAATTGAAAGGAAGGGAGATGAAAGCCCTAAATTTGCTCTGTGTGTGTCATTACTTTAAGGCCCCTGGGGGACTCTTTTATCTACTTTATGAGATTGGGAAGGGAAGTACTTATTAAAATTAATAAAATGATGTCAGAACTTTGTTGGTAGAGATCCATTTCAAATGTGGTGTAATCAAGTTAGAGCTGCTAGGTGGAAAAGGCCCTGGGGGTGTTGGTCGACACACAACTGAATATGAGCCAGCAGCGTGCCCAGGTGGCCAAGGAGGCTACCAGCAGCAGGACTGAGACAGTGACCACATCCCACCTGGACTGGGCACTGGGAGGCCCCACCTGAATGGCTGGGTCCAGTTTTGGGCCCCTCAACACAGAAAAAGACCTTGAGGCACTGGAGCATGTTCAGAGAAGGGCAATGGAGCTGGTGAGGGGTCTGGAGACCAAGGAGAAGGTTCTGGAGAACTTCTGAAGGAGCTGGGGGTGTTCAGCCTAGAGAAAAGGAGGCTGAGGGGAGACCTTCTCACTCTCCCCAACTCCCTGAAAGGAGGGTGTAGCCAAGAGAGGTCGGTCTCTTCTCCCAAGGAACAGGCCATGGGACAAGAGGAAACAGCCTCCAGTTGCCCCAGGGGAGGTTGAGGATGGAGATTGGGAAGAATTTCTTCCTGGGAAGGGTTGTGAAGCCTTGGCAGAGGCTGCCCAGGGCAGGGCTGGAGTCGCCATCCCTGGAGGGATCTCAAAGCCCCACAGACGTGGTGCTGAGGGACACGGGTCAGTGGTGGGTTTCTCAGTGGTGGGCTGATGTTTGAACTCTATGACCTGGAAGGTCCCTTCCAACTTCCACCATTCCATGATTCACCTCTCGAATTCTACAGAGTGAACATAACCTACTGCTGAGAAACAATCAGTGTCATCCATCACTTCAAGAGTTCCATCAAGAAGCAGTGATGCACCTTCATATGGTAGGAGTTGATGATCTCAGAGGTTCTTTCCAACCATGATAATTCTGAGATTCTGCAATAGTGCTCCCTCCAGCTCCACTCCAAGCATTCCATCACCGCATTAATAGCTTTAATGCAAACTAAGGATGCAGAGGTGTAGTCCCCAACGGGAAGAAATCCCATGTGGGGATGGAACAGGCTGTTTGCCCTTCAGAAACACAACTACTACAGTGACCCCTTGGTGCCCAAATGTTAGAAAGAACAAAACCAGTGACTTTGTTCGAGATGGCCTCACCTGCAAACTCACAGAGCCAGTGAGCTTTTCCAGGAAGTACATTTTGGGGTTTTTTCTCAGAAGAAGATGAAAAAGCTCGGCACCACCTCAAAACTTTCCCTGGCTGTTCCTCAGCGAGGAAAACTGCTGGGGCTGAACTCCAGGGAGCACCTCTCTCCTCCTCGCTCCACTGGTCCGGCCTCAGCCCCTTCTGGGAACACTTTTGTTTGACTTGGCAGAGTCTTCCAAGCCGGGACAGGTCCTGCAGGAGAGCAGGAGTGGGGACCAGCTGCTTCCTCCCTCCCACAGCCCCCAAAACCCCAACCCACTAGCCCAGCCTGGAGCCAAACTGGCAGCGCTGGGCAGATGAAGGGTCCATATGGGTTACAGGGAGGTCCACTCTTCCCCAAAGATGACCAAAAGGTTGACATGGACAGGGACAGGCTCTACAGGGTCACAGATCGTGATAGGGAGAGGGGGAAGGGTTTGACACTGAAAGAGGGGAGATGGAGCTGAGATGTGGGGAACAAATGGATGGATGGATGGATGGATAGATGGATGGATGGATGGAAGGAAGGGTGGGTTGAGACCCAGATGGAGATGAGAGATGAGAGATGGGGAAGAAATGGATGGATGGAGGAAGGGAAGGAGGGAGGGATGGAAGGAAGGCTCCAGGGAGACCTTTGAGCCCCTTCGAGCCCCTTTCAAGGGCTCCAGAAAAGCTGGGGAGGGACTCTTGACGAAGGAGAGGAGCCCTAGGAGGAGGGGGAAGGGTTTGACCCTGAAAGAGGGGAGATGGAGCTGAGATGTGGGGAAGAACTTGTTTGGGGTGAGGGTGGTGAGAGCCTGGCCCAGGTTGCCCCGAGAAGCTGTGGCTGCCCCATCCCTGGAGGGGTTCAAGGCCAGGTTGGAGGGGGCTTGGAGCCACCTGGGCTGGTGGGAGGTGTCCCTGCCCAGGGCAGGGGGTGGCACTGAGGGGGCTTTAAGGTCCCTGACAGCCCAAATCATCCCCTGGTTCTATGATCACAGCTAAAATACACACAGGGAAGGGCCCCTGGGGCAGGTTGTTCAATTGGGAGATAGAAACCTAAAGACATAAAGTAAAGCACCCCATGGAATGGGAGGTCAGAGGGTGGGTCCTCACAGCCCTGCACCGGGTCTGCACAGAGGAGGGACAGCGATGCTGGTCCCCTCACTGCAATGGAAGTGCCTTCCCTGCTGCGGGGAGAGGGATGGGACCTTTCCAAGCATCTTCTCTCCTTTATCTCCTCAGCCACCACCACGTCATCCATCATCTAACGCACCACAGGAGAGTCCAATCATCCTGTGAAAACCCTCACTCACGAATTCAACACTAGAGAAATAAACACTGTTAACACCAGCCCCGTTTCCCATTCCGGACGGATTATCACAACATCCTCTTCCTAAGGAGCAGATGCTGGCAAGTTGCTGCAGGTCCGTAGTTTCAAAGCCCTTTTATTTGGTGTTTTGAGAAGACGGGCCAGGCTGACTCGTCCGGATGGTTTGTCTCCCGCCCACCTACAGCCATTACAGCTTTCCTCTCCCTTCCCAGTTTGCTCCACCATTCCCATTCCCTGCCTTGGCGCCTCCCAGCCACCCCAGTGCCTGGAGCGAAGGTGAGTCCTGGTGATATCTACCAGCCCCACCTCCAGCTGATTCATCTCCCGCTGCCGTGCCCAGCGCCAACCCATCTTGGCTCCACCACACGAGCCCTTGGCAAATATCCCAGCTCTTCAGCAGCTTTTGTTCAAGACCAGTGGGTAAGGAAAGTCTAAGGAAAACTCATTCTATGGAAAACATGGCCTTTCTCTTCCTGAAATGACAGAGCTCAGAGGCTTGTGACCAGTGGCGCAGATACCAGATGGAGACCTGTAGCTACTGGTGCTCCCCAGGGGTCAGTACTGGGTCTGGTCTTGTTCATCATGTTCCTCAATGACCTGGGTGAGGGGACAGGGTACCCTCAGCACGTTTGCTGGTGACACCAAACTGGGAGGAGAGGGTGACACACCAGAAAGCTGGATCACAATCCAGTGACACCTGGACAGGCTGGAGAGTTGAGGAAAGAGGAACCTCATGACGTTTAACAAGGGCAAGTGCAGGGTCCTGCACCAGGGGAGGAAGAACCCTGTGGACCAGGACAGTTTGGGGGTGACCTGCTGGAGAGCAACTCAGAGGAACAACACCTGGGAGTCCTGGTGGAAACAGGATGCCCATGAACCAGCAATGGGTCCTTGTGGCCAACAAGGCCGATGGTCTCCTGGGGGGCATCAAGAAGAGTGTGACCACCAGGTGGAGGGAGATCATCCTCCCCCTCTGCTCTGCCCTGGGGAGGCCACAGCTGGAGCACTGGGACCAGTTCTGGGCCCTCCAGTTCTGAAAAGACAGGGAACTGCTGGAAAGAGTCCAGTGGAGGCTGCGAGGATGATGAGGGTCTGGAGCATCTCTGTGCTGAGGAAAGGCTGAGGGACCTGGGGCTGTTCAGCTGGAGAAGAGTAGACTAAGAGGGGATCTCACTGATGCTGAGCAAGAGCTCAAGGGCAGGGGGCAGGAGGACGGGGACAGACTCTTCTCAGCGATGCCCGGGGACAAGACAATGGGCAATGGGGCAACGGGAAATTCCATCTGAACCTGAGGAGGAACAGATTCCCATGAGGGTGGCAGAGCTGATCTCCCCAAGTCCATCAGTGCCACACACCACTGGTGCAGCTCCATCAAGCCCCATGATGCAGGAGCCACACTTGGTTTGATCTCTCTGGTGCCAACCATGAGCGTCCCAGAGGCACCACCAAGGTGCCAGTCTGCAGAAGACCCAAAACCTCTTGTTTTTTATAGAAAGACTGAAAATGAAGGAGGATTTGTCACATGAGGGAGGGGACAGAATTTTGCTTCTCTGTTCAGAAGCTGGAGAGAATAACTGGTGCAGGACAATTCCCTCTTCTCCAGAGTAATGGGTGCCCTTCCAAGGCAGAAGAGTGGGAAAAGCTGCACATCGCGATGGGAGAGGGGTTTTGGCATAAAATACCTTTTTCTGAGATAGCTCTACTGGAGCTCAGGCCACCCAGGGGGAGAGCTGAGGTGGGTTGTCCTGCCTTGCAGCAGTTCTTTTGGCCAGCCCCACCGCCTGTGGGTCACAACAACCGGGGGACACTCAGCTCCCTGACCTACCGTGGCGATCGCTGCCCCGAGACCTACGTCAAGCAGAAGACGACGGCGTTTTTCCATCCGTAATGTCCCTCCCGTCAGCGCTGCCTGCGCAAGGAGGGACGGCATTGGGCTCCCCCCATGGCAAGATACTCCGTCTACGCCCAACTTTCTCTCTGCTTTTTAACTTTGCCCTACCAGGACTTGGTGTTATTTTAGCTCTTTACCCCGTGACAGGGGACAAACTGCCCGGCCGGGCTCCGGAGGAGGAGTTTTTACAACCGAAGCCGGTTTATTACCACTTAAATCATGCTGCCTTTCTCCCTCACCCGCCGCTGGGGCTGGCACAGCCTGTTCTCCCTCCTCAGCCGCTTCACCCCTTCGCTCCCAGCACCAGCACCCGCCACCGGGCAAAACTTGGCAAAAACGTGCAGGAAAAAGCAACATGCGGTAAAAAAACCCCAAAAAAACCAAACATTTCCTTTTCTTTTTGGAGGAAATAAGGAAGAATGGGCACAATTTTGCCACGGTGGTTACGCACCAGCTGCAGGACTATTCATGCCATGCCGGGTTTGGAGCACGGCCTCGGTTTGTGGTTGAAAACAAACAAACACAAAAGGCAAAAAAAACCCCTGAACAACAGTAAAAACTTAACAGAAACCTCAGGTTTCTTAAGAGTCCCTTTCTTCAAAGAGTCCCATCAGTGAAAGGCCCAAATTCAAAGCCTCGTTTCCCAAAGTTTGACTTGGGAATAGAACCCAAAGTGACGGGGTGGGTTATGAGAAAACCAGCCATTTTTATACAATCATAGAATGGTTTGAGTTGGAAGGGACCTTCAAGATCATCAAGTTCCAACCCCCCTGCCCTGGGCAGGGACACCTCCCACCAGCCCAGGTTGCTCCAAGCCCCCTCCAACCTGGCCTTGAACCCCTCCAGGGATGGGGCAGCCACAGCTTCTCTGGGCAACCTGGGCCAGGGGCTCACCACCCTCACACCAAAGAACTTCTTGCTGGTATCTCATCTCAATCTCCCCTCTTCCAATTTAAAGCCCTTACCCCTTGTCCTGTCACTCCACCCCCTGACAAAGAGTCCCTCCCCAGCTCTCCTGTAGGCTCAGGAACTTTACAGCAACTCACATAAGCATCGCTGAAGTAAGAGAAAAATCTATATACTCGGTAAACTCTGTACTTGGTTATTTACATTCAAGTTGAAATATCAGAAAAAAACCCCCCCACACATGGGAATCACTGATTTTTTAATTGCCCCATTTGCATGAATAGGATTAGTGACACCACCCAGTTCACTCAGCACCAGATGTTTTCAGACATGAGACAGGGAAGCAGAGACACCTCAGGGCACAGCCCTGGGACAGACACGTCCTGTCTAAACCCGTCCCGGTGTCACCTGCTGCCAGCGTGACAGCAGAACACTAAATACTAAAACCACCTCCGCTCTTAAAAAACCCAACCCAAGCCGATGGCTCCGTACGTTCCCCTGTGGCACCAGCCATTCTTCTGTCCATCCCCAGCCTCAGTCTTTTCTCGAGTCCTTAACGCTCCCCTCTTGGGAGTGGGTCCACAAGGAAATGATGTAAAGTCACTTTTATAAATGTGCTGATTCTCACTGGCAATGGGACACCACAGAACACGGGGCATGGTTAGTCTGGAGGAGAGGAGGCTGAGGGGAGACTTCCTTGTCCTCTACAGCTCCCTGAAAGGAGGGTGTAGAGAGGTGGGTGTTGGGCTCTTCTCCCAAGGGAATCATGACAGGAGCAGAGGAGATGGTCTGAAGCTGGGACAGGGGAGGTTCAGACTGGATATCAGGAAGAATGACTTGACTGAAAGAGTGGTCAGGCACTGGGACAACCTGCCCAGGGAGGTGGTGGGGTCACCATCCTTGGAGGTATTTAAGAAACATGTAGACATGGCACTTCAGGGCATGCTCTAGTGGCTGTGATTGTTGGGTTGGGTAATTTGTTTTGTGGGTGGGTTTTTTTGGTGGTGTGTTTGTTTGTGGTTGTTTTCTTGTGTGTGTATGGTTGGACTTGATGATCTCAAAGGTCCCTTCCAATCATGAAGATTCTGTGAAGAAACCAGACACATTTCATAGAATCATGAGATGGTTTGGGTGGGAAGGGACCTTTGAAACCATCCAGTTCCATGCAGGGACACTTCTCACCAGCCCAGGTTGCTCCAAGTCCCCTCCAACCTGGCCTTGAACCTCTCCAGGGATGGGGCAGCCACAGCTTCTC
>VXBJ01002727.1:35137-74513 GCA_013400055.1 Nycticryphes semicollaris | reverse complement strand
ATGGTGGCACAGCCCTCTGGAGTGTTGGCCAGTCCTCCCAGTTTGGTATCATCAGTGAATGACACACCCACCTGGATTAATAACTAATAAAAAGTCAGTTACGTGGAGGCTACAGGAGGAGAAATGCAAGGAGCAGGACCAGAACGCTGCTCAGGCCATGAGGGCAAAAGAAATCCCTTAAATATTGTCACCTCTGGAATAAGCAGGGGGTCTTTGGCTTCACAAGCTGAAGAAAAAACCAAAGCCACACCCATTTCATGAACCAAAATTAGCGTTTTCCCAACAAAACTCATTTCCTGGTGTCCTAATACTCACTAATGTATTTTTTCATCATTGCTAACCCTCAACATCGCATTTCATAGACCATAATACCCTATTTCTCACTTGGCAGAAATGTGGGCACACTATGCACTGCCTGGAAAACCTTCTTTATTCCCAGTTACACCAGGACACAGCCCAGGTCTGCTCCGTTCCAGGCTTTCAGCTCTCAGTAGGCAGCTCCTGGTGTCAGCAGGTGAAACCGGGACCAGAAACCAGGTGGGACACTGGTCACCACAGCACAAATGTGGGTGACAGTCCCTGCTGTCACCCACAGCAACACAACGTCGCTTTGGGCTAAATCACCTCATGGGGTGATGAGGAACCACCTCATCCGCTGCTTGCTGAAAGGTCCCTTCCAGCCTTGGCAGTTCGGTGGTTCTGTTTAGTGATGGGTTCTGTCAGTGTTGGGATGATGGTTGGACTCAAGGATTGTCCCCTTGGACTAGGCACTGGTGAGGTCCCACCTCAAGGGGGCTGGGTCCAGGTTTTGGGCCCCTCAGGACAGGAAAGACCTTGGGGGGCTGGAGTGTGTCCAGAGAAGGGCAATGGAGGTGGTGAGGGGTCTGGAGACAAAGGAGAAGGGTCTGGAGAAGTTCTGAAGGAGCTGGGGGTGTTCAGCCTGGAGAAAAGGAAGATGAGGGGAGAGCTTCTCGCTCTCCCAGCTCCCTGAAAGGAGGGTGTAGGTCTCTCCTCCCAAGGAACAGGCCAGGGGACAAGAGGAAACAGCCTCCAGTTGCCCCAGGGGAGGATGAGGATGGAAACTGGGAAGAATTTCTTGCTGGGAAGGGTTGTGAAGCCTTGGCAGAGGCTGCCCAGGGCAGGGCTGGAGTCGCCATCCCTGGAGGGATCTCAAAGCCCCACAGACGTGGTGCTGAGGGACACGGGTCAGTGGTGGGTTGGTCAGTGTTGGGTTGATGGTTGGACTCCATGATCTAAAAGGTCCCTTCCAACCTCCACCATTCCATGATTCTATGGTTCTATTCTCTCCCAGCAGAGAGGACCATGGCAAAGCCAAAGCCTCCAAAGACAACCAGGGTAGAACAGGACTGAGACTTGGCTGAGGAATCACACACAACATTACAAGCCACCTCAGATGTGTTTTTCTCCCTGGCTCCCACCCCAGAGGGACTCAGGACAACGCCGTGAGCACTGACCTGGGCATGGCGTGTCCGCTCAGCTGCAGCTTTCTGAAGGTCTCTTCGTACTGTGGCAGCTCCACGTAGGTAATGAGCCACTGAACCACCTCGTCAACTGTCCAGTTATACACTGCAGGAGAGGAAGCAAACGAGGCTTAATATTTTTAAGTAACCACCGAAAATCATCGAGGCAGCAACCGCAGCCTAACTCCACCAGACACACCTCATCTCACCGCCTTCAGCAAAAGGGAAAACATCTGCAGAGTTTGAAAACACGGGGATTATGGAGTGAGCTGGGGCAGGGGTGTTTAATCCTGTGGATAATTAGACACAAAATAATCCCCCTGGGACATTCCAGGTGACCCTACAGGTCCTCAGCCTCTACGGGTCTGCTTGAGTGGGTATTTTCACTAGTTCTGCATAGGATGGGGTGCTACAGATTCAGCCCAGACTTATGAGACGCCTCCAGTTCTGGGGCCACCAACATCACAAGGACATGGAGGTGTTGGAGCGGGGCCAGAGGAGGTCCTGGAGATGCTGGGAGGGCTGGAGCCCCTCTGCTGGGAGGACAGGCTGAGAGAGTTGGGGGGTTCAGCCTGGAGAAGAGAAGGCTCCGGGGAGACCTTCCAGCCCCTTCCAGTCCCTCAAGGTGGGGGGTTCCAGGAAAGCTGGGGAGGGACTCTTGGTGAGGGAGGGGAGCCCTAGGAGGATGGGGGAAGGGTTTGACCCTGAAAGAGGGGAGATGGAGCTGAGATGTGGGGAAGAACTTGTTTGGTGTGAGGGTGGTGAGAGCCTGGCCCAGGTTGCCCAGAGAAGCTGTGGCTGCCCCATCCCTGGAGGGGTTGAAGGCCAGGTTGGAGGGGGCTTGGAGCAACCTGGGCTGGTGGGAGGTGTCCATGCCCAGGGCAATGGGTGGCACTGGGGGCTCTTTAAGGTCCCTTCCCACCCAAACCAGTCTGTGATTCTACAATGGATGGACAACAAACATCCCAGAGTGGTTGATTTAACGCTGTTCTTCCAGCTGGCAAGAGACAAACGCACAATGAGGCCACCAGAGAGAGGAGAAGCCTCAGACAGTGCCTTTGGCAACATCACCAGGAGGTCCCAACATCCTCCGAGAGGCAACACCCAAAGCGCTGGCAGATGCCAAGTGAAATCACCCCATTTTCTGTCATCCCAGCGACCTTGGTGTCTCCAAACTCTCAACAAAGTACATTCATCCTCACCATGTGCCCAAATCACCAAAATACTGAATTCAGCTAAACCTGCCTGGCACCACGCTCTGAGAGCCTCAGCCCCTCCTGTGGACTTGGGAGCATCAATTAAAAAAAAAAAAAAGAAGATGGAGAAATGGTGTAAGAAAATAGCTGTAAACAGCTTGAGCAAGGGTTGCAACATCCATCCATGTCTTCCTGGTCCCACATTCACCCATCTCCTTGGTCCAACATACACATCCATCACCCTGGCCCAACATCCACCCATCTCCCTGGTTGCACATCCATCCATCCTCCCAGCCCAACATCCATCCATCTCTTTGGCCCAACATCCATCCATCTCCTTGGCTCAACATCTATCCATTTCCCCCGCCCAATGTCTATCCATCTCCCTGGTCCAACATCCATCCATCTCCCCAGCCCAATGTTCACCCACCTCCCAGCACAACATCCATCCATTTCCCAGTCCAACATCCATCCATCTCTCCAGCCCAACATTCATCCTTCTCCCCAGTCCAGCATCCTTTCATCTCTTTGACCCAACATCCATCCATCTCCCTGGCCCAACATCCACCCATTTCCCCACCCAACATCCATCCATCTTCCGAGCCCAAAACCCATCCACCTCCCCCTGCCCAATATCCATCCATCTCCCCTGCCCAACCTCCATCTCCCTGGTCCAACGTCCATCAATTTCCTTGGCTCAATGTCCATCCATCTCCTTGGCACAACATCCACCCATCTCCCCAGTCCAACAGCCATCTATCTACTTGGCCCAACAGCTATGTATCTCCCTGGTCCAACATCCATCCATCTCCTTGGCCTGACATCCATCCATCTCCCTGGCCCAACATCCAGCCATCTCCCCAGTCCAACAGCCATCCATCTCCCTGGCCCAACATCCACCCATCTCCCCAGTCCAACAGCCATCCATCTCCCTGGCCCAACATCCATCTCATTAGCTCAACATCCATCTCCCCTGCACCCTCTCCAACAGCCAAAAGGGAGAAAAAAGCTCATTTACTGCCAGCTCCGAGGGCTGCGTCGCTGCCGAGTGCGGAGCTGTGGCCTCAGCTTCTGAAATGTCAACAATGAGTTGTCTCACAAATATGAGAAACATCCTCCAGCTCGCTCTGGTGAGTTAAACACCTCCGGTGGAAAGATGACAGAGCAGACGGGCCGAGAGCCAAGCACTGAGCAGAGAGTGAGACAAGAAGTGAAGGTCTCATCTCCACGGAGGTGACTCACGGGTGCCTGCTGGCCAATGTGAAGCCCTCTCTTAAGGAAACCACCCACAGGGCTTGTCCCATGAGGTCCCTCCATGGCCCCACGCCAACAGCCGCGTCTCAGCTCTGCACAGCCTGGCCCTGAAGCCCTCACCCTCCCTCTTTTTTTGACCTTCCATATCCAGACATCCTTATTGTGGGAAGAAATCACTGCAGCCCACTCCAGCGCAGAGACGGACAGCGGTGACAACCTTTGCCACGACAGGTCAGATCTGCTGCTTCAGTGGCTTCGGTGGAGCCACATCCACCAAAGGCTTCATCAAAATCTTTCTATTTGTCCTGGGTTGGGTGCCACAGGACTAACTTCTAACGCTGGGGAAAATGGCACTTTGAGAAGACTCCAGTGCCTGAATTGGGGAAAATATTTACTTAATAGGGATCAATACTGGTTCTTTAGTATCATTGTTAATTACTTAGTCCTATCCTAATAAATCTGTTCATATTTCAACCCTTGTGTTTCTTTGTGTTCCCAGATTCCCCTTTCTGGGTGGGGAGGAGTTGTCGGGTGAGAGAGTCAAAAAGACGTTACGGGTTTTCTCAAACCATTAACAGTATTTTTAGAGAATTCGGGGGCAGAAACAGCTTTTTAGCTCACACACGTGACCAGGAACAACAAGGAGGTAGGAAAAGCCTTTGCTTGACCACGGGTGAGAGAAACAAGTCCCTGTCAGACCCCTCCAGTGCTGCCTTAAAGCTGCTTTTGGAAGGCAAGGACCTGTCCTACAAACCTGATTCTACTTGTTCTACGGCTTGGGTTCAAACACCAAGGATCAGGCTCCACCTCCGACAATCCTTTAGAAACTAATAACGTATTTTGTCAGCCAGACACGCAGAGCAACGAGCTCTGCCCGGACACGGCAGGGCCCAGGAGTGCCAGAAGCAGGGAGAGAGCAATTAAAAGGGACCTGGGGAGTATCATGGGATGTTCTCCCTCCGTCCCTTAATGATTTCTACTCTTTCCCAGCCGACATTAAAATACACTTTCAGGCAAAGCCCTCTGTAAACAGCCATACAGCAGAATAAATACTTGCAACAGGCGGCTTCCTTTGAACACAGGAGACAGAGCGACTCGTTAGCGTCATCCTGACCCCTAAGTGCTCTGGGCAGCAATTTTCAACTCCCATTTCCACGGGCTGCAGAGCCCGGTACCGGATAAACAACTGCAGGATTGTGCCCAGAAGCACTGCGTTTCCAAACCGCCTTTTTAATGCTGTAGCTATGTATTTACACAGCCTTCCTGGGGCTGTGAGGGACTGAAACACTACTCAAAATGATATTTACATGGCACTTGGAAAACACTGTGCGGGTCCTATCCCTACGTCATGTATAAACTAAGATAAATAAATCAAATACAAATGGAAAAGGACACAAATGAGAAATGAAAAACTTTCTAAATGATTAACTGAGCAGAAGATTAAAATCCCATTTTTCAAGTGAGGGGGGGTGATGAGATACCTTGGTCTTGGAGAGCAGAGGGAAGGAAAAAGCCTGTAGGTGAAGGGAAGGGCAGTAATTCAAAGTATTGGGGGGGTGGGAGGGGTGGAAAGGTGTTCTGGGTCTTGAGAGCAACATGATGTTGTACGGAAGGAAAAGCACAAGAGTAAAGGGCAAAAATGGTCCATGCCACAGGTCACCGAAAGACCCAACACACCAATGTGCACCAACACAGCCCTCACATTGCAAGAAGTACCTCAAAATGCATCCTGCAGCCAACACTACAGAAATACAATCTTCGTACTTCTATACCCTCACCCCATTTTCCCTTTCAAGCCACTGAATATTTTTCTTATTAGTACTACTGGTCTTAGGATAAAATACCAGGATGCCCAGGAGCCAGCAATGGGCCCTTGTGGCCAACAAGGCCGATGGTCTCCTGGGGGGCATCAGGAAGAGTGTGAGCAGCAGGTGGAGGGAGGTCATCCTGCCCCTCTGCTCTGCTCTGCCCTGGGGAGGCCACAGCAGAGCACTGGGACCAGTTGTGGGCTCCCCAGTTCCAGAAGGACAGGGAACTGCTGGAGAGGGGACAGCAGAGGAGCACAAAGGTCTGGCAGAGGCTGCCCAGAGAGGTGGTGGAGTCTCCTTCTCTGGAGATATTCAAACCCTGCATGGACACATTCCTGTCCAACCTGCTTTGGGTGACTCTGCTCTGGCAGGAGGGTGGACTAGATGATCCCCACAGGTCCCTGCCAACCCCATATTATACTGTGATTCTGTGAATAAAAAGTTTCCTAACTAGAAAGAAGAAAGAAAAATCTGTTTTGAGATCTCTCAACAGAGAAAGTTGAAAATCCTGGTGAGGAAAGAAGTAGAAATGAAATTGTGCCTTTTCCTGACCACCTGGGGCACCCTTCCCAAGCCTGGGACACTCTCGCCCAACATTTCTTCCAAGATCCAGAAGTCTCCCACCCATGACCAAACCTCCACCATTTCCCCATCTTAACTTGCTGTGAGGAATAACCACCTCTTCTTGACCGCTTATGGCCGATTTCTCCATCATAATATGTACACTTCCAGTTTTAGGACTTTATTCTACTTTCTTTTCACTAGATTAAGGAGTTTTTCAGGTTCAGCAAGTTTCTTCTAAGAAAAACAAGACCTGGAGGAAATCTCCCATGCAGCTCTATTGAGTATTTCACTCAATATTCAGTCTTTGTGTATTTTACCCCATAAAAATCCGCAGCTGAAACTGGGGAGTTGAAGGAGAACCTGGAACAGGGCAGTATTTGGCTCCCTTTTAGCACACAATTATAGAGGCAGAGAAACGAAATTTTGCACATGCTGCTCCCCGGGTTATATGAAATCCACCATTTCTATCACTTTTTGACAATGGAAAAGGAGAGGGCTGGTTTATTTTGCTTTTTTGTCTTTTTTTTTTTTACCTTCAGATGTCTTCCAGGCCTTCCAGAGATCTTCCACGCTAATGAGCTTGTCTTCTCCATGGAAGGTGCTGTGCTTGACTGTGGGGTCGTGATAATTCAAGTCCTCCCTCAAGAACTAGGGGAAGAATAAAGAGGGGGATTATTCTTTGATTCACCTTGTAGAGAGGTGGAGCATTAAAAAGAATCCCTTTCACCCCTGTCTTCCTCACTTCTATATCCCTGGGTGGTCACTCGCTAATTTCTATGGAAAACTCCTAATGAATCTTGAGATATGGCACCTCTGATCTTTACTCACTCTCATTAAAAACCACATCATCTCCCTGGTTCATAGAATCTGGGAATGGTTTGGGTTGGAAGGGACCTAAAAGGGACCTTAAAGGGACTGAGAAGTATTTATGGTAAATTAATTTTAAGATGGATAATAAATTAATATAACTTGGGGATTCCAAGCTTCTCTTTGAATTAAAGTATCACATGGAACAATGGAACTCCAATCAATGGGGTTGGAATCAAAAAAATTATCATTATTAGGTTTGACCTGCACCTTCAAATCATAGAATCGCAGAATGGTGGCAGTTGGAAGAAACCTTTCCAGACCATGGAGTCCAACCATCACCCCAACACTGACCAACCCACCACTGACCCGTGTCCCTCAGCACCACGTCTGTGGGGCTTTGAGATCCCTCCAGGGATGGTGACTCCAGCCCTGCCCTGGGCTTCACAACCCTTCCCCAGGAGTAAATTTTTCTTTTTTTTTCATGTTAGTATTAATTATTAGAATTATAGAATCACAGTATTGTCCAGGTTGGAAGGGACCTTTCAGATCCTCGAGTCAAACCATCAACCCAACACTGACAAACCCACTCATATCCCTCAGCACCAGGGATGGTGACTCTACCACATCCCTGGGCAGCCTCTTCCAAAATCAAACCTAAGACAAACACCTTCTGCAGGAGGAGAGGCATTTTCACTGTAGGCTGAGCCACTAACAATATACATATATATTTATTATTTTAGGGTCTGCAGATACATCACTTTTCACTCAGGGAAGGCATCTTCCATAATAATGTGCTCTGGTGCATTCCCCCCTCCCGGCCCCTCCAGAAGAAGAGGTGACAGAAACAGAAACCACACACAAAAAAAATTAATCATAGAATCATTAGAGTTGGAAGGGACCTTAAAGTCATAAATATGATGGATGGACCACTGGGTGGATCAGGAACTGGCTGGATGGCCACCCTCAAGGGGTTGTGGTCAATGGTTCAATGTCCAAGTGGTGACCAGTAACGAGTGGTGTTCCTCAGGGACCAGTGCTATTTAACATCTTTGTGGGAGACATGGAGNGAGACCCCACCTGGAGTCCTGTGTCCAGCTCTGGAGTCCTCAACAGAGAAAGGACATGGAGCTGTTGGAATGGGTCCAGAGAAGGGCCACCAAGATGGTCAGAGGGATGGAGAACCTCTGCTGTGAAGAGCTGAGGGAGCTGGGGTTGTTCAGCCTGGAGAAGAGAAGGCTCCAGGGAGACCTTGTAGCCCCTTCCAGTCCCTCCAGGAAAGCTGGGGAGGGACTCTTGATGATGAGGGAGGGGAGGGTTTGATAGTGAAAGAGGGGAGATGGAGCTGAGATCTGGGGAAGAACTTGTTTGGGGTGAGGGTGGTGAGAGCCTGGCCCAGGTTGCCCAGAGAAGCTGTGGCTGCTCCATCCCTGGAGGGGTTCAAGGCCAGGTTGGAGGGGGCTTGGAGCAGCCTGGGCTGGTGGGAGGTGTCCCTGCCCAGGGCAGGGGGGTTGGAACTTGATGATCTTTAAGGTCCCTTCCAACTCGAACCATTCAATGACTAAAAACCAAGAAGTTCCAACCGAAACTAAGGGAAAGCGTGAGAAAAACTAACAGGATTTGAGACTGCCCCGTACGGCAGGAGGGACTTGTGATGCGAGGCAGCAAAGTATGTGGAGATCAGGAGGAGGAGGAGGAGCTCTCATGTTCCCAAACCTGATAGATTCAGCACAATTAAAAGATAATTTCACATTTAAATGTCTGGCCGCATCACCCAAGCGCACGATGCTGTGACCACCACATGGACCCCTTATTACAGGCCTTTTAAGCCAGCAACAGAATTTTTCTCCTCTACAGGGGAAAAAAAAGGCCATCTCTAGAAAAGGAGGCATAAATTTAACATCCGAGAGGACACAAACAATAATCTGTGAAAGTTTTAACTCCCCAGGACCTTCACAAACCCGCTGCGGATGCCACCAAGGTGACACCAGGCACGTACAGCGTGAGCCTGGCATCTCTCTGCACCCCCAGTTCCTAACCCCACACCCCCCATGTTCCCCCAGCCCATGGAAGCTTCACNCACAGAAGCTTCGTTTCATCTTCCCCTCTTGCCCAAAAATGTGGGAAACAGGGAAAATTGGGGCAGCTGGGGCAGTGTCTCATGCCACGGGCAGCAGAGGCTGGTGGAGTGGTGACCGAGAGGGAACATGGCAATGTCACTGGGGGCCGCTGCCAGCTCCCACCGGGGCCGGGGAGGGGGGGTGGTGGTGGATCAGCTGCTGCTCTGTATATTTAGCTCGGGGAAAGGAAAAATGATCTCTTGCAGCTTTCCTGCACACCATCGCCAAAACTGTCCCCCAAGGACTCACTGGAGGGGACAGGGCCAGCTGCGGTGAGAACATCTCTATAAACAATCTGGAGGAAGATGCAGGATGGAACCATCCCCTGCCATGATGGGCTGTTTGTGCCCAGGGCAGCCCAAGAGGCTGCAGGAGCTGGGGCTGCACCAGAGCCCTGGGGAACCCTAACAGCAGGTTTTCATACAAACATGGAATGGTTTGGGTGGGAAGGGACCTTCAAGATCATCCAGTCCCATCCAGGGACACCTCCCACCAGCCCAGGGTGCTCCAAGACCCCTCCAACCTGGCCTTGAACCCCTCCAGGGATGGGGCAGCCACAGCTTCTCGGGGCAACCTGGGCCAGGCTCTCACCTCCCTCACCCCAAACAAGTTCTTCCCCACATCTCAGCTCCATCTCCCCTCTTTCAGCTTAAAACTCTTCGGTCTCATCCCATGGCTCCCCTCCGTCATCAAGAGTCTTCCCAGTTTTCCTGGAGCCCCTGGAGGGACTGGAAGGGGCTCCAAGGTCTTCCCAGAGCCTTCTCTTCTCCAGACTGAACCCACCAATTCTCTCAGCCTGTCCTCCCAGCAGAGGGGCTCCAGCCCTCCCAGCATCTCCAGGAACCTCAAGACAAGAGAGAAGAATAGTGCAAATAGTGAATTTAACCAATTTCTGCTCAGTGTGGTCTTTGGAGGTGAAGGTTTATGCCATGTGGGTGTCTTAGCTCTGACTCAGGCTGGCCAACAGAGATGTTTCCAGCTGACCCCCTGGCTCCATATCTGGTACCATCAAACACGTACTACTGCTAAACACCTAAACACACTTCCTCCAGTCTCCACATGTGGCCAACCAGCAAAAATCCATGGGAATTCCTATGGCACAGACTGGAACACCCCCACATCCTTCACAGCAGCGGGGCTCAGGAGCTCTCAGAGCCCACACTCACACACCTACTGCAGGAACAACAACCTCCAGGGTGTAAAATTCTCATTTTTTCCCCATGGGAGAGACTCCCCACAGACCTCACGTACAAAGGTCACCACACCAAGCACACATATTGTGTGTATGCTAATGTATGCAAATACATAAAGTAGCCTGGGACTCCCAGATGTCCAAAGCACCAAGCACAGGAAGCACTGCACAAAAATCAGGACCTACTTGCAAACCATCAAAAAGCTGCACTTCTTAGTGTTGAAGACCCTGCTGATCCCATCCCTGGAAACACCCAAAACTCAAGAGTCCTGGGCAGCCAGCTCTGGGTGGCCCTGTCTGGGCAGGGGTTGGACCACACCAGTTCCAGGAGTCCTATCCTGGCTCCCTCCAAAGGTCCCACCTGAGGCCACCTCAAGAGGTCCCAACCCCTGTCCAATTCCAGAGGTCCCACCCAAGGCCACCTCCCAACATCCCATCCAAGGTCATCTCCAGAGGTCCCACCCCAGGTCACCTCCAGTCTCAGCCACTCTGCAAATCCCCAATGAGAGCAGAAGGAAACGTAGTCAACCAAGAGTCTCGCCACCGAGTTCAGAGAAAGGCACACCATGATCAGACCATCCAGAACCAATGGAAACAGAAACACCACAACCCACAACCCAGATGAGCAGAGACCGTTGTGGGAAGACTCAGCCTGTGAACACTGCTCCATGTCAGGGTTTCTTTCATGATTTAAGGAGTTTCTGTATATAATGAGAAGGAGCAGAATCCAAGGGATACAAAACCCAGGTGCTGCGCACCCTTTCAAAAGGTCCACCCATGGAAGCACCTCCCTGAGGGCAGTTGGGGTGGTGAGGAGCAGGTAGGTCCCTGCAGGGACACCAAAGGGAATCACAATACCTGGGGGAGGGAACACATTAACCACCCACAAGTCCCACCTCCACAGCAGCCTGGGACAGAAAATTACCTGTTTTGGGAGGAAAACATTTTTTCTCAGTGCCCTCTGCTCCTGGTGGCTCTGCCACGCTGCTGGAGGCTCTGGCAGAGACCGGGTGCTCTGTAGCAGAGGTATCACCACCCCCTCCAGAAAAAAAACAATTAGAGAAGCGTTTCGGGCTTGTGTAACCTCATTAAAACACAGGGACCTCCGTTTTAATTCTCCACCTGCTAAATCCTGTGACCAGTATGTTTATATCTGCTCGAGACGGGGTGAGGAGTTTGAGTTGCATGAGGTTCTTGGGTTGAGTTGCACAAGGTTCTTGGTTAAGACAAACTTGTTGCCTCCGTGGCTGAAAGCACTTAAAAAAATTAGCAGTTCTGTGTAGTCTGATTTTCTGGAGGTTTTTTTCCCTCATGTTTTTTAACCTGCAGAAACTCCAACAAACTCCGTGGATCTCTGCTCATCACCCCTGAGCAGCAGCCACCACCCAGGCGAGAGGCACACGTAGATGCTAAGGGGTCAAAACCAACCAAGCAGCTGCAGAGCTCACTGAACACCACAGAATCATGGAATGGTCTGGGTGGGAAGGGACCTTAAAGCCCCCCCGGTGCCACCCTCCACAATGGGCAGGGACACCTCCCACCAGATCAGGCTGCTCCAAGCCCCCTCCAACCCGGCCTTCAACCCCTCCAGGGATGGGGCAGCCACAGCTTCTCAGGGCAACCTGGGCCAACATCTCAATCCATCCATCCATAGAATCCTAGAATGGTCCAGGCCGGAAGGGACCTCTAGGGTCATCTAGTCTGACCTCCCTGCAGTCAGCGAGGACAACCCCAACTAGACCAGGTTGCCCAGGGCCTCATCAAGCCTCACCTTGAGTATCTCCATCCATCCATCCATCCATCCATCTACTCATCCATCCATTCCTTTAGGGACTGGAAGGGGCTCCAAGGTCTCCCCGGAGCCTTCTCTTCTCCAGGCTGAACCCCCCCAACTCTCTCAGCCTGTCCCCACAGCAGAGGGGGCTCCAGCCCCCCCAGCATCTCCAGGGCCTCCTCTGGCCCCGCTCCAACAGCTCCATGTCTCTCCTGGGCTGAGGACTCCAGAGCTCGAGGCAGCTCAATTTTAACACCTTTTCCAATTTATCAATTTTTATTCCAGCTGCAGAAAAATTCTGTCTCCAGGTCCTCTTCCTGCCAAAGTGGGATCCAGGGGTTGACCATAAACCTTATTTCCTTGGGAAACCAGGCTAAGAGCATCCCAGAGAGCCCTCGGTGGGAGCCTACATCAGAGCTGCCCCGAAACAGCCGGAGCCGCCTCCGAAGTGAGTGCGAAGAGCAGAAATAGATCCCTAATTAGAAGGTTTCCCCAAGAGGGACGGTGCTTTCATTTTAATCGAGGTCACTGATGTCATCTCAAACTTCACTGAAAATCCGCTTCCAGAAAGGAAAAAATGCACCAATGATTAAGGGACAACTTAAAGCTGCGCGGACAAAATTTCACCTATAATTAGAATATTTAAAAAAAAAATAACAGTGCTCTGTCTGCGTCTCCCTTTCTGCCCAGTCAGATCTTTTAATCCAAACAAAACTTATTAATAATAACTTATTATTGTAACTCATCCCTGAAGGGAAAGGGCAGAAAAAAAGAAATGTAAATAGGAAATTCTCCACTGACGAGGGAAACGCAGCTACGGGGGCGAGGAGCTCGCCCCCCCGAGCCTCCACCACCAACGTCGGCGTGACCCCCAGGCTCTGCCAGAGCTCTCAAATCCTTCTGAAATATGGGTGATTAAACCCAAGCTTCGGAATTACCTCGTTCTCAACCAAGGAACCTTTGGGTTGTTTTTTATTTGATTAAAGGAATTAATCTAAGATGAACAGAAAAGCAAAGAGCAGAGGACTGAGCTTTTCCAGGCAACTCATCACACTCGGCTCAACGTCTGGGCAAGGTTGACCAGTCACCAACTGGTCCGGAGCTGCCTTAGGAGGTTCATTAGCTCACTATGGCAAATCACAGAAGCAAGGAATGGTTTGGGTGAGAAGGGACCTTCAAGACCATCCAGTTCCGCCCAGGGACACCTCCCACCACACCAGTTTGCCAGGACAGGGAGTGGGGATGAATGGTCTTTAGGGTCCCTTCCAACCAGAACCATTCTATGATTCTACAAAAACTAAGGGAGGCTGCCGGGAGCAGGGAGTGCTGGGAGAATCCCTGGCAGGGCCACACAACGGAGGGATAACGGACACAGCAAGAGCTGCTGGGACCAGGAAAAGCGATGGAAGGAGCACGATGTCCGTCTGATCCAGCTACAAGGAATTTCAGGGCATGCTCTAGGGGAACGCTCGAGTGGCCGAGACTCTACAGGTTCTCTTGTGTGAGAATGGTTGGACTTGGTGATCTCCGAGGTCCTTGCCAACCATGACGATTCTGTGATTTGGAGAATATGAAGACTGAGCAGTACTGGCAGAAAGGCAGGGACTCTGAAGCCTTTCAGAAAATTAAACTTTATTACTCATAGAACCATAGAATCACAGAACTGTTGAGGTTGGAAGATCACTAAGTCCAACCATCAACGCAACACGGACAAACCCACCACTGACCCATGTCCCTCAGCACCTCGTCTGCCCAGCTTTGAAATCCCTCTACCAAGGCTTCACAACCCTTTCCAGGAGGAAATTCTTCCCAATCTCCATCCTCAACCTTCCCTGGGGCAACTGGAGGCGAGAAGGTCTCCCCTCAGCCTCCTCTTCTCCAGGATGAACACCCACAGCTTCCGCAGAAGTTCTCCAGAACCTTCTCCTTGGTCTCCAGACCCATCACCAGCTCCGTTGCCCTTCTCTGGACACGCTCCACAGCCTCAAGATCTTTTTTTGTGATAAGGGGCCCAAAACTGGACCCAGCCCTCAAGGTCGGGCCTCCCCAGTGCCAAATCCAGGGGGACAGTAACTGCCCCAGTCCTGCTGACCACACTGGTCCTGCCACAGGCCAGGACTCTAGTGACCTCCTTGGCCACCTGGCACGCTGCTGGCTCATATTCAATATCTACAGGGTACAATGAGCTGAGAGTACAAAGGCTCTGAGCAAACAATGCTATTAATGCTCGTACAACACGCTCTCACTCAACCAACCGAGACAGAAGACAAGATTTGCTCAGAGACATAAAAATTGCTGGTTTGTGCCCAACCCTATAACATGAGGCTTGTCCTCAAGTTTAATAAAAGTGAGTAGGATGTGCCAAGTGAAGCTGTTTGCCCGGGGCCACCCCAGGAGTCAGTGGGAGAAGCTGAGCTGCAGCTCCAGAGCGATGCTGAGCGGGAGACCTGCCTTAAGGGAAAGCACCTCGCTCTAGGAAATGCCATCCAAAGCTTTTAATTTGTTTTAATTACTCTTTGAAGTGAGATTTAGGCAGAGGGAACAGCCCTGCACCTGGGAACAATCTCCAACCCTGCTGGCTCCTCAGGAACAGAGTTCTCAGTCTCAGTCTCCTCAGGTCCTCCCCTGTCACCTCCTGGGAAACTGTAAAGACCTTGTGATGGCTGGATTTGGCCAAAAAAGTGTTGTGGTAGTTTGGGAAGAGATTTAACATCATAGAAGGGTCATGGTTGGAAGGGACCTTTCAGGTCAGAGAGTCCAACCATCACCCCAGCACTGACCAACCCACCACTGACCCGTGTCCCTCAGCACCACGTCTGTGGGGCTTTGAGATCCCTCCAGGGATGGCGACTCCAGCCCTGCCCTGGGCAGCCTCTGCCAAGGCTTCACAACCCTTCCCAGCAAGAAATTCTTCCCAATCTCCATCTTCAGCCTCCCCTGGGGCAACTGGAGGCTGTTTTCTCTTGTCCCATGGCCTGTTCCTTTGGAGAAAAGACCAACCACCCCCCTGCTACACCCTCCTTTCAGGGAGTTGGAGAGAGCAAGGTCTCCCCTCAGCCTCCTTTTCTCTAGTCTAAACCATGGTTTGTTTAGCATAGAATCACAGAATAGTTTGGGTTGGAAGGGACCTTGAAGACTATCCAGTCCCACGCTCTGCCATCAGCAGGGACACCTCCCACTAGACTAGGTCGCTCACTTATCTGAGAAGTGGGAATAACGTTCCCAAGGAGAAGGGCTTGTGAAGGAGCAGTGTTTGTGCAGGCTCTCACATGCCTTCAGTTTGTCCTGCGCATCAAAATGGAGGCGGGGGAGGGCACGGAATGCCAGGAGAGTCCTTTTGGTCCAGAAGCACCAGGTCATGATTTTGTAAACACCCAGCCCCACACAGAGTGTATCAGGTTCTCCCACATTCCATCTTTCCTGAGCCTACAAAACAGGTACCAACATCTTCAACATGGCCAAATCCAGGGACCTGCACCTGGGTTTGGGACACCCCAGGGCCCAGCCCAGGCTTGGGATGGATGGATGGAGACACTTGGGTGTGCTAGGATGGGGGAAAAGTCTGGGCATGGGCCAGCAATGTGCATTCCCAGCAGCGTGGCCAGCAGGGTGATGGGGGGAAATTCTGCCCCTCTGCTCCCCTCTGGGGAGGACACCACCCCCCAGTGCTGCCTCCAGCTCTGGGGCCACCAACATCAGAAGGACATGGAGCTGTTGGAGCGGGGCCAGAGGTGGTCACAGAGATGCTGGGAGGGCTGGAGCCCCTCTGCTGGGAAGACAGGGTGAGAGAGTTGGGAGGGTTCAGCCTGGAGAAGGCTCTGGGGAGACCTTCCAGCCCCTTCCAGTATCTCCAGGGGCTCCAGGAAAGCTGGGGAGGGACTCTTGATGATGAGGGGAGCCATAGGATGAGGGGGCAGAAGTGGCGTAATTGGTGTGGGGCAGAGGGAGCAGGCTCAGCTTTTTGGCCTCTGTGATCTGCTGGGTAAGAGTTTGTGGCCAGAAAGATCGTTAAGGATCTCCAGAAGCTGTTAATGAGCTGGTGACAGGGCACTGACAGAAGCAGCCCAATTTGTTTCTCCAAACCAAGAGGATTTTGCAATTAGAGAAAAACATTTTTCCAATCGAGCGTCTCTTTGACCGGTGAGAAAATTATCAAATGGGCTGGGAACAGAGGAGTCCACTTTTGGAGCAGAGCTTTAATTTCTACAGGAGAGATTGGGAGGGACCCCTGCTGAGGGGAGCCCTAGGAGGAAGGGGGAAGGGTTTGACACCGAAAGAGGGGAGATGGAGCTGAGATGTGGGGAAGAACTTGTTTGGGGTGAGGGAGCCTGGCCCAGGTTGCCCCGAGAAGCTGTGGCTGCCCCATCCCTGGAGGGGTTCAAGGCCAGGTTGGAGGGGCCTTGGAGCAACCTGGGCTGGTGGGAGGTGTCCCTGCCCAGGGCAGGGGGTGGGATTGGGTGGTCTTGAAGGTCCCTTTCCCACGCAAACCATTCTGTGATTATCTGATCTTCACCCGGCAATAACCCAAGGTGTTGAGGGCATGTTCAGCAGAGGTCCTCAGCCCAGCACAGATGGCCACCAGCCTCTCCATCCTCCCTCAGCTGGGCATACGCCTGGCACTGGGTCACCACCAGCAGCGTTCCCCACAGTGCCTACCTCACCTCCTCCCCGGGCCAAGAATTCAGACCATCCAAAAGCTCTCACTCCAGCATGGCCCAGCCTCAGTCGCACGACGTGGACTTGGCACAAGACCCTTCCAGCCTCCACCCTTCAAGTGAGTTGTGAAGATCCAGAGCCAGAAGTGACCCTCCTGGTCAGGCCAGGCTGAACATGGTAGCCAGGCACTGGTTTTGCTGCGGGTTGAGGGACTGGGAGAACTGGGACTGGAGAACTGCCTGTGACTGGCAGCAGATCCCTTCCCCAGCCTCCCTGCTTTTAGCTCCCAACACTTTGATTTTCTTAAATGCCAGTCTCCTGAAAAAAGGACAGAATCCCTCCCTTGGTCAGAGCCTGGTTAACGAGCACCCACACGGCACCACCGTAAATAATCAGCTTTCCCTTTTCTAGTCATCACTTATTTCTATTGCTGCCCTTGTAATAAATCAGCAACAGTTTTCTTTCTCTTCAGTAGTTAGCAGTTTACATCTCCAAGGGCAAGAAAACAAAAAATTTCTCCTTTTTTCGGCCCTTTTTTCAGCAGTTGACACACGTGTAAATAACTGTTTCTGCTGGGCTGGTGGAAGAAAGTGGTGAAGAACGTGGTGAAGACCATTGTGAGAAGGAGACAGCGGCCAGTGGGTTTTGCTCTGCAGCGACAGAGGCTCGAGTAGAACCCAGATTCCTAAGCCCACACAATTTAAAAAAAAAAGAAAAAAAAGAACAAAAGAATAAGAACAATTGTGTGAATCAATCGCTTTCTCCTTCGGCGTTGGAACAAATTGCCAAATACCTTGTGTGCAGAAAAGGATAAAGTGGCCTGAAATGCCCAGAAAAAGCCACAGACCCTGAAGATTCCAGCACTAAACACACCATTTCCATCAGAAACTTGGCTCCGGGTGGCCCATTGCCCGCTCTGCCCATGGCCTGAAGAGCTTGCACCCCACAATTTCAGGTCCCCCTGGCCCCACCAGCACGACCCACGAAAGGACCGACCTCATCGCTCTCCTCCACGTCCACGTTGCCGTTGGCATCGTCGTCCATCTGCTTGTGGATGTTGCGGACGGCTTCAAAGCTGAGCTGCTCATCCTCATCGTGGCACAGGGGTTTGTCGATGCGGCAGAATTCTGCTGAGGGAGAAGAGGACACCGGCGTCAGGCAGCCCCTACGTCCCCAAAATATCCACTCGCCTGTTTTCTCACTGAGCTTCTTGTGGTTGAAAAGCCCCTTCCACCACCCTGGACCTCCCAGTGCTCCCGGGGACCTCTCCTGCCCACGGTGGCCACCACTGCCCCATCAGCAGGGGATGGGAGGGACAGGAGCTATGTTCTACCTCCTTTTTCTGAGTTTTATTTCTCACCCGGAGGTTGTTAGTGTTGGCCGAGGGTCCAGCAGGGACATTTGGAGAGTGAGAGTTGTATGTTTATCTAACACGTCAATTAAAAACAAAAAAAATAAGAAAAAAGTTTGCCTTCTTCCTGATTATGAAATGGATTTTTCTGGCTTGTTTTCCACATATTTTTCCACGTTTCAACACTAAACACTTTACATTTCGCTGCGTGCCTTGGCCTGTGGAAGCGCCAAAGGCAACTGGTCATCCCTTCTACGGCTCACAACGACAACCACCGACCAGCCCTGAGACAAAAGCACCGATGCCAGGCACTAAAAATCCCCCCAAAGTGGGATCTTTGCATAAAAAGAAACCCCTCTTTTGCTTCACAGAGGCTGCAGCAGATTCACTGTGAGCAGATAATGATTAAGAACCACCCGGGATGACCTCTCTGAAGCCGTTATGGAACCAGTTTAATAGCTCCTGGCCCAGTACCCATCAGGAAGGCCTCATACCTCCCAAAAAAATCAAAGCAAGTTCAGACCGAACCCTTGGAATTTAAGCAGGAAAGTCCACATTACGCATGAGCTTAACCCAAACCCTGAGATGATCCCCTTGGAGCTCAACCCAAGCCCTGAGGTGATCCTCTCAGAGCTCAACCCAAACTCTGAGATGATCTTCTCAAGCTAAAATAAGCTTTTAGCACGTACTACATGATCTCTGTGGAAAAAAAAAATTCCTAGAGGAAGTCCAGAAGCCTCTGAAATAGAGGTTCTGACAGAATTTGTGTTACCCACCACATTTCGTATAATCATAGAAGAGTTTGGGTGGGAAGGGAACTTAAAGCCAACCCAGTTCCATCCAGGGACACCTCCCACCAGCCTAGGTTGCTCCAATCTCCCTCCAACCTGGCCTTCAACCCCTCCAGGGATGGGGCAGCCACAGCTTCTCGGGGCAATCAGTCCTCCATTGCTGGGATGGCATCAGGCACCAAGGTCCTTCAGACACCCTCCTTCTCCAAGGGGGCCTTTGGTACCCTACCATATTTATCAAGGAAAGCACCAGGTTTTGTCCCAAAACCAGGTTTTTCAAAAGAAGCTCTCTGACTTGAAAACCTCACCACCCTTTGGGGACGGCAGAGGGATGGATGCCATGGTGGAGTTGTGGGAAAAGATGTGCTGTGCAATGTTCTGCTGCAGAATGGCACCAAGGGAAGGTCAGGCCCCAGGCACACACACATGCAGCTGGAGAGGGTACAGCAAAGGGCTACCAAGATCATGAGGGGCTTGGAGCATCGTGTTCTGGTGGCTAAGGAGGGCAATGAGTCTCCTGGGGGACATCAGGAAGAGTGTCACCAGCAGATGGAGGGAGGTCATCCTGTCCCTCTGCTCTGCTCTGCCCTGGGGAGGTCCCAGCTAGAGCACTGGGACCAGTTGTGGGCTCCCCAGTTGCAGAAGGAGAGGGAAGTGCTGGAGAGGAGACAGCAGAGGAGCACAGAGATGCTGAGGGGCCTGGAGCATCTCTGTGAGGAGGAAAGGCTGAGGGACTTGGGTGTGTTTAGTCTGGAGAAGAGAAGGCTGAGGGGGGATGTGATCAACACCTGGAAATCCTTCCAGGGTGGGTGTCAGGAGGATGGGGCCAGGCTTTTTCCAGTGGTGCCCAGTGAGAGGACAAGAGGGAACGGGCCCAAACTGGACCATCAGAAGCTCCATCTCAACGTGAGGAGGAACTTGTTGCCTTTGAGGGTGTCAGAGCCCTGGCAGAGGCTGCCCAGAGAGGTGGTGGAGTCTCCTTCTCTGGAGACATTCAGACCCCACCTGGACACGTTCCTGTGGGACCTGCTCTGGGTGACCCTGCTCTGGCAGGGGCTTGGACTTGGCGGGGGGGGGTCTTCAGAGGTCCCTTCCAACCCCAGAACATTCTGTGATTCTGTGACCACGGATGGGGTAGGTACCACCACCACAGCAGCTTCTGGCAGGCTTTGTCCCAGTGCTCACCACTCTAAGAGGCCACGTGCTGCTTTATTTCCAAGCACAAAGATCCAACCATCTCCACCAAATTACATCAAAAGGAACTTTCTCTCTTTCCAGTCCAAATTACCCCACACACCCAACGCTGCCTGTCCACCTTCTGCTGGCTTTGGTTTAAAGAAATTGTCCAGAACTGAGTAAATCAGATTTTTTCCCCATTTCCATAAGAGAGCACCACACATGAAATATTTGTAAGAAATAGAAATATTCATAAAATGTGATAAAAGGAGCAGTTCCTCCCTCCGCTGAGGGGCTGCTCTGCCCGAGCTGGACATGGACCTGTGTCCCCCCACCAGGCCCTATGACCAAACCAGGGTCTGGAGAAGACCCTTCCCATGAGGTCCAGCTTGGGGCACAAGGTTTTGGAGTTTTGCATTCATGAGCTGAAGGAAATAAGTGCTGGAGCACAGTGGTCATAGAATCATAGAATAGAATCCTAGAATCATTCAGGTTGGAAAGGACCCTTGGGATCATCCATCCAGTCCAACCATCAGCCTCACTCTACAAAGTTCTCCCCTACACCAGATCCCCCAACACCACATCTCAACCACTCTGAAACACACTCAGGGATGGGGACTCACCCCCCTCCCTGGGCAGCCATTCTCTCTCCTTCTAATTCCCTGTGAGAAGAGACCAGCACCAACCTCTCCACAATGTCCTTTCAAGGAGTTGTAGAGAGCGATGAGGTCTCCCCTCAGCCTCCTCCTCCTTTCTCTCAGGTCTTCCTGATAGATATGGCAAGATGAGCTGGACAAAGATGAAGATACCCTCCTGAAGAGGCTGGGCTGGTGTCCTGCTGCTTCACAGACCTGAGGAAGCTTAGTCTACATGAATTCATGGTTGTCCACATGGCCAGAAGAGCCCAGCACACCTGCAAACGGATGGCCCAAACCAGTGAGGGGGCTGAGAAAGCCCTCCCTCTCTCCTCATGGCCACCTGCCATGAAGCTGGTGGAGACAAGAGCCACCTGGGCCCACAGAACTTGTGCTTCAACCTGGGAAAAAACATCTGGAACATCAACACACAGCAGCCAAAGCCAGGGACAACGCCGTGTTGGGCTGGGCATGAGGAACGGTACAAGTTCAGGAGGTGAAGTCAGCGTTTCCTTGCTGGGGTTGTGCCAGGAAGCCTCCCTCCTTCCATGACACCTCTGGGGACAACAGGAAGCGGAAGGTGACTAACAGCACCGCACAGCGCGGCCACAACATCGTCTGGGCATCGCACAGCAACCCAAGGGAAACAGTTTTTCATCAGTCTAATTTCTGTTGATTTTAATTGGCAGAGGAGAGGAACTTGGCGGAATTATTTTAAATATTATTGGATGCCCTCAAGTCGATTTGCACAGATTTAGGTTTTCCTGTCCTACCCCAGAAGGGTTTTCTTCGTGGTTATTGCAGAATTATCTCAGAGCTTTGGGCTGAGCCTTCATCTGCAGTGATTTGTCATGACAGAGAGCAAGGACATGGGATGGTCACCGGATTCACGCTGCCTTTGGGCTCAACTTCAGAAGGAAAAAATGAAATCAGGTTACAAGACAACTCCCCAGATCTTAGGAGATCGTCTGGTTCTGAGCCTGTGCTTGTTATCACAGCAAGGAACCTACCAACACTCTGGCAAAGTTAAAATTATGGGAAGGGAAGGTCATGTTCTTACAAAACAAGAGTGATTTTATTTACATTAACATTCTCACCACCACATAACCCCAAACCATGGCTGTCCAAGGGGGCCTTCTGGCCTTCAGGCCACCAGACTCACCAACTGCACTGATCTTGCCCAGATTTCTTGCAACCTCAAGGACAACTCATGGGCACTAGTAGCACAAAGGCCAAGGATGAGGCCCAGCTGTGCCAGCAGCAAGAGGAGCAATCAAGCTCTGGTTTTGGGAATGTCATGTGTTGGCATCACCAAGCCCACAATTAACAGCCATCAAACCAGTAAATAGCCAGGAATCTACTGTTTGCCTCAAGGCCAGGGAAAAAAAAAACCAAAAGCCCGAATAAGGGTAAGACTGATTTAATCAGCAAAAGAATCTGTGCTGATAAAAGAATGGTCAGGAGGTTCCACCAGAGGGCATGGGCCATTCCCTGTTATCTCCATGGAAAACAGGCTGCAGCTGTAAAAATACCCAAAATGAAGAAACAAAGAGCAGGGGCAGGAACCTTGTTCAAGCCTTATGGGAGATTCAGCAAAAAATAACACTTGTCTCCTCAAAGGGAGACAAAAAAAGACCTATCCAAAAGCTGGGTCAGCTCTGAGGTTCCTCATGACTGGACGATAAGGTAAATGAGGGCCTAGTGGCACGTCTGGTCCTCCATGACACAAGCAATGATGCTCCACATCACTCAGATCCAACCTGTGGCACCTCCAGTGAGTTAGAGCCTTGAAACGAAGATGAAATTGGTTTTGTTTAGTTAACATCTTCCTTTTCGAGAAGGCCTGGCATGGGTTTCGCTACAGCAGTTTCTAGTAAAGAAACGCTTTGGTCCTCACCACTTGTCCCAGCTCATTGTCAAGGGGAGCTGACACCATCATCATTTCAACCCTCCCAGCCCACCTCTCTGAGTCATCAGGAGTCCTTTGTCTCCTCATCCTGTTGGTTTGTGCCTCCAGCCCTGCTATCTCCCCACTATCACCTCTGCCACAATCTGCCCTTGCTCTTAGAACAAAGAGTCCCTTCCAACCCATCCAAGTCCTGGTAGTCCGCGTTGATGGCCTGGGCGATATCAGCACATGCCATCTCCACATCCCTCCTCCTGACATTGTTCTGGACTCACACCCACCCACCATCACCCCTCGGGACTCCCTCTTCCCCACTAAAGGCATTTTGCAATTTCCTATGTGCAGGTGGCCACAGATGGACTTTGCTGCCACCCCTGTGGCTGCCACCACCTGGGACATCACCAGCAGACACTTAGGCCCTAAGTGCTAGAGTAGACCAGGCAGGGCTGGAGTGACCAACATCTACCATGAAGAGAAGTTTGGGATGGTTTTATGAGCAGATTAAAAAGATGAAATGACTTAGGTGACACAATACTTTCCAGTCCCACACCTTTTCCTCCTGTGACTCCCTCGCTCCGAAAGGACGAGAGGCTGTGACACATACTGGAATACATGGAATTCAACTCAAACATCAGAAACAACGTTTTACTCCAAGGGTGGTCAAAAGCCCTGGCCAGAAGTTGCCCAGAGAAGGTAGGGAGTCTCCATCCACGGAGACACTCGAAAACCAACTGGACGCAGCCCTGGAAAACCAGCTCTGGGTGACCCTGCCTGAGCAGGGCTGGAGAGGATCACCTCCAGAGGTACCCGCCAGACCCAGAGACTATAATATCCAAGTATTTTATTTCCTTTCTTGTGGGAGGTTCCCTCTAATGAGAATTCTGTCTGTTTAATTTCAGGTTCTCTCGACTTTGTTCCGCAGGGTCCCATTATCTTCAGTAACGCTGAAAACCCAAGGCCATCGCTGCCAACTGCCCCCAGTAGCTCCGTCACAAGCGCAGCCATTGGGACAGGCTTAGACAGCAGTTTAATTATAAGAGTTGTCATTTACATAACTCGCTTTTATAAACACTGGAACGGCAGCCAAAAAGCCTTACATTTGGGGAAAAAAAGAACTGTTTACATATTTCACTAATATAAACAAGGACTCAGCTTGACTTCCTCGCACGGGGGTTCGCCTCCAAAATCTCGGGCTTTCAAATAACAAAGCACCAAGGGCAACTTCATAAAAGCCTTAAACGGGTTTGTAAGGGCCGTACCCAGAGATTACTGTTCCGACGTTGAGGGGCAAGGAAGCAAAAGGGAACCAGGATATTTTGTGAGGCTACAGAGCAAGGCAGCAAGGGCAGAGCCACCATTGGTTTTTCCAGCTCTAATGAACCAAGGATTGGAGCCCCTCGAGTGATAAGCGTATGGAACCATCGCCACGGTCATAAAAGGACTCATGGTATTTGTATGCTCTGGGTTTACACCGGGATAATATTTACTGCTGGATAATATTTACTCTATAGAGAAGGTTCAGCCACTACTCCGTGCTGAACACGTCATACATGTTCACAAATCCAACTGAAAATTCACATATAAATAGAAATACTGTAGGTTTTGTTGGTTTTTTTTCTAAAAAAAAAGATTAACTTGTGAAACTGAATTGGTATTTTAACATTTCCCTATTCCTTTTTCACTAGTTCCCGGAGCAGAATAATCCCTTCCCTGGGAGGTGCAGAGCGTGGCACGACGCCTCACTCCAGAAGTTGGCATCGTATGACTCTGGTCACATCAGGAAAATGCATGTAATATGGTGGCATCACCAACACCCACCTCATCCATCTTCCCACCTCATCCATCCTCCCACCTCATTCATCCTCTCACCTCACCTGTCTTCCCACCTCATCTATCCACCCACCTCATCCATCTTCCCTCCTCATCCATTCTTCCCACTGGCTTCGGAGGCCACAAACTCCATCTGATTATTTTAAGAGTATTTTTTATTGGTAGACAATTCCAGCTGAAAGGATTTCCATCAGGAACATTCAAGCCAGTGTCTACATTCAACACAACCAAGTACTGTGTTAGTTCTGGCCTCCCCAGTTGCAGAAGGAGAGGGAAGTGCTGGAGAGGGGACAGCAGAGGAGCACAGAGATGCTGAGGGGCCTGGAGCATCTCTGTGAGGAGGAAAGGCTGAGGGACTTGGGTGTGTTTAGTCTGGAGAAGAGAAGGCTGAGGGGGGATGTGATCAACACCTGGAAATCCTTCCAGGGTGGGTGTCAGGAGGATGGGGCCAGGCTTTTTCCAGTGGTGCCCAGTGAGAGGACAAGAGGGAACGGGCCCAAACTGGACCATCAGAAGCTCCATCTCAACGTGAGGAGGAACTTGTTGCCTTTGAGGGTGTCAGAGCCCTGGCAGAGGCTGCCCAGAGAGGTGGTGGAGTCTCCTTCTCTGGAGACATTCAGACCCCACCTGGACACGTTCCTGTGGGACCTGCTCTGGGTGGGATCTGCTCTGGCAGGATGTGGGACTGGATGATCTCCAGAAGTCCCTTCCAACCCTGTATCATTCTGTGATTCTTTGATTCTATTGACAGAGGATTCAGGTCCTAAATGCTGTTAAATTATCATCAGCTCTGAAACGGCAGGGTCTGTAGCTGACAGCGAAGTAGAAATTCACTGTCATCATCCAGTCTTCCACTTATTTTTACACAATCACAGAATCACAGAATCCCAGGGACTGGAAGGGACCTTGAAAGATCATCCAGTCCCATCCCCTGCCAGAGCAGGAACACCCAGAGCAGGTCCCACAGGAACGTGTCCAGGCGGGGTTGGAATGTTTCCAGAGAAGGAGACTCCACAACCTCTCTGGGCAGCCTCTTCCAGTGTTCCCTCACCCTCACCGTGAAGAAGTTTCTCCTCCTATTTAAGTGGAACCTCCTCTGTCCCAGTTTGCACCCAGTGCCCCTTGTCCTGTCATCAGCCATCACACAAGGAGCTGCAAAGCGCTTTTGCAGCAAAAACGGGTGAAGATCCCCCAGTTGAAGTAACCCAACTGGTGAGTCTCCCTAGAAAACCTCCAGCTACGAAGTATAAATCACCACGAGTTCAAAGATAAAAGTTTTCCTTTGATGAAACATCTTGCATGATGCAAAAAAAAAAACAAACCCAAAACCAAAACCAAAACAAACCCCAGCCCTGTACTGAACTCAATTAAACAGTCTAGAAAAGATGTAAATACAAGCAGAGATTGGACCATTTGATCTCTGATACGCTTTTCGAGGAAGTAACAACACCCTCGAGTGCCTCTGCTGGAAGGTCCAACTGCAAATGTTCCCAAACCAGCTAATAATAGCGTTCAGAGAAACGGGCCATGCAGAATTCACGGGGCCAAAGCCACCTTCCCTGCTCTGAGGGAACTACCGGTTCCTGGAAAACACCCCGGTCTCTCAGAATCAATGTGACAAAGCTGTGTGAGGTGGAACAGGAGCAGGAGGAAGCCCTTGGTGGTCCATCTACGGACACCCTCATCTCTTCAGGTCACCACCATCAGCTTAAGACAGGGAAGTAATCAGCAAAGTGAGGTTATTGTAAAACCCCCACCCCTTAGGCAACTAAAAATTAAAAATTTCTTCCAGTAATGGGCATCTCTCCTTGGCTAAAGCTCAGCATTTGTTTACTACAATGAATTCCCTCATCACTGATTGCAATTAGCCATCTTCATCCTCTCCATGCAACAGGTCACTGATTTAATATCAGCAAAGCTTCAGCCCATTTCTTCCAAACATCCTCCTTCTTCCCTGCAACTCGCACCAAAGCCCTTTTTGATCCTTCCTTCCACCAATCCCCTCCAGCACAAACCTCTGGTGTCCCACTCTTAGAGAATCACAGATTGGTTTGGGTGGAACAGGACCTTCACAACCATCCAGTTCCACCCAGGGACACCTCCCACCAGAGCAGATTGCCCAAAGCCCCCTCCAACCTGGCCTTGAACCCCTCCAGGGATGGGGCAGCCACAGCTTCTCGGGGCAACCTGGGCCAGGCTCTCACCATCCTCACCCCAAACAAGTTCTTCCCCACATCTCATCTCCATCTCCCCTCTTTCACTGTCAACCCTTCCCCCTCATCCTAGGACTCCCCTCCCTCATCAAGAGTCCCTCCCCAGCTTTCCTGGAGCCCCTAGAGGGACTGGAAGGGGCTCAAAGCTCTCCCTGGAGCCTTCTCCAGTCTGAACCCCCCAGCTCTCCCAGACTCTCTTCACATGCTTTGCTCTTTCCAACCCATTAAAAAAACCTCACCTCCCCCAAAAAGACTCACCTATACAAGAAAACTGACTTATTTCCCCTCTGTGAAGTGCGAAGGACCCATCACCCACCATCACCAACCCTACCCCCTGGGCTCATATTATGCTGTTCCCCCCTTATCCAGGCTGTGCCCACACACAACCAAGTTCTGATCAACCATCCCATCTCCTGCCCACACCACAACATTTGGGCATGTTTCTCCCCTCCCCATGGCTCCCAAACCTCTCCAGACAACATCTCAGCACCCTTCCTTGGGTGCTTTGGCCTCAAAACTGCCCGTTTCAGGTATTTCCTTCCTGAGAAAGGTCTGTTTGCTTTCCCTGGGCCCAAAGATGTGTAATACTTCTGTTGGGCTGTCCAAATAAGATTAGGAACAGTTGTTTTGGTACCTCCCTGGAAGACAAAGCAGTTTTGCCCAAAGTCCACTAGAAAATCCCATGTTGAGCCAAAATACCCCACGGGCAGGAAAAAGTCCTATCGCGCTGGAATAACTAGAGATTGGGTTACTTCATAATAATGAACTAATCTCACCGCTGACACATCCCTCCTCCTTTTGTGCCAAACAAAATGGAGGAATTAAGCTGTACCAAACAGTGAAGGCCATCCAGATGGGAGCTTAAGGTCCTCCTTCACCCAGCACCACTGTCCTTTCACAACGGATGTTCTGTAGAAGCACCTTCACTGGAGACAGGGAATGTTTCACCGCTTAATGTAAACCTCCCAATATTGTGGGTTGCTTGAAAACTGCAAGAATTGAGCCCACTGCAGACAGACAGATCTGATTCCTACTGGCATTGCAACAACCAACACCCGAAGACACCAAGCACTGGATAAATAAACCCTTTCCTTCTTCCATCTCTTTGAAACTCTTGGCTCCTGGGACTCCAGAAGCACCAGCTTCTGCGGTTCATCAACGTTCATCTAGCAGCAATTTTCCTTAATGCTCAGATGTTGTGGTAATTTCTGTAAGTAACCTCTATCCGTGTTCCTGGCGAGACTGAAAGTGCAAACAAGTGTTCCCAGAGGAGAGGATCCTCCGAGGAAGGAAAGCTCCTTGGCTCAACAGAGTTGCTGTGAGAACTTCACTGAGGGGAGAGCATGGAGC
Organism: Nycticryphes semicollaris; assembly: GCA_013400055.1. NCBI lineage: Eukaryota > Metazoa > Chordata > Aves > Charadriiformes > Rostratulidae > Nycticryphes > Nycticryphes semicollaris. Next base: position 46,409 of record VXBJ01002727.1, on the reverse strand, counting down.
TGAGTCAACGGTGGTGGGTAAAGGAGAGGTCCATGCAGTAGGGCAAGCTGCAGCCCTCACAAGTGGAACAAGGCAGGTCTTTCATAGACCCACAGAGTGGTCAAGGTTGGAAGGGACCTTTCAGACCCTCGAGTCCAACTATCAACCCAACACAGACAAACCCACCACTGACCCGTGTCCCTCAGCACCACGTCTGTGGGGCTTTGAGATCCCTCCAGGGATGGCAACTCCAGCCCTGCCCTGGGCAGCCTCTGCCAAGGCTTCACAACCCTTCCCAGCAAGAAATTCTTCCCAATCTCCATCCTCAGCCTCCTGGAGGCTGTTTCCTCTTGTCCCATGGCCTGTTCCTTGGGAGAAGAGACTGACCCCCCTGGCTACACCCTCCTTTCAGGGAGTTGGGGAGTGTGAGATGGTCTCCCCTCAGCCTCCTTTTCTCCACGCCAAACACCCCCAGCTCCTTCAGAAGTTCTCCAGACCCTTCTCCTTTGTCTCCAGACCTCTCACCACCTCCACTGCCCTTCTCTGGACACACTCCAGCCCCTCAAGGTCTTTCCTGTCCGGAGGGACCCAGAACTGGACCCAGCGCTTGCGGTAGGGACCTCACCAGTTACCATCCCATCCATGGCATGGGAGAAGGTTGCTCCCATAGTCCTGCTTCCTGGTTCTTCACTCTCTGACCCCACAGAAATATCTGCTGAGGGCAGCAGCTGCTCAGAGTTGGGCTTCTCCATGACCACATGGAAAGCAGAATTAATAAAGGAATTGACCAGATGTTTTCTCCCAGAGTTGCAAATTAGGAAGGAAAAAAAAATCTTACCATACATAATTTGGGTGGTTTTTTCCCCAGCCTCTGCTTTATGGCAGAAATAAATGATGGTTTTTCAGATTTGTAAGCATTTTTCTGACTCTTGGTTATATTTTACCCATGTGGCTGAACACAGTCTCTAATTTACAGTGCCTGGGAACTCTGGGCCAGAACCAGAACTCAGTTAATGTTTTTCAGGCAAAAGTGACCTTATTCACTTTCGATTTGACTTAGAGTTATTGTATTTAGATATAAGGGATGTCTATTAACAGAGGTGCAAATATTTCTCACCTCGCACCAGAACAGGTTGCTCCAAGCCCCCTCCAACCTGGCCTTGAACCCCTCCACGGATGGGGAAGCCACAGCTTCTCTGGGCAACCTGGGCAAGTGCCTCACCACCCAATCCATGCATCAAATCGTCCATCCATCCACTCACATATTCACCCATCCACCTCCCCATCCCTCCCTCCATCCCTCCATTCCTCCATCCATCCCTTCCCCAGATCTCACCCACATCTCCCCTTTTTCAGTGTCAAACTCTTCCCCCTCCTCCTAGGGCTACCCTCCCTCATCAAGAGTCCCTCCCCAGCTTTCCTGGGAACCCTTGAGGGACATCTCTTCCAACTCCCTCAGCCTGTCATCACAGCAGAGGGTCTCCAGCCCTCCCAGCATCTCCAGGGACTCCTCTGGCCCCACACCAGCAGATCCATGCCTATGGTTTGAAGGACAGAACCCCAGTGAGGGGTGGGAAGAAACCACTGTCAATGCGAAGACAGACGTGATTCAGCTGCTCCAGTCACCCACAGCCCATAGAATGCGGCTTTGAGCGCTGGCTGCGGCACATGGTGATGCAAAGTTAATAATTATTATTTTTTAAGTGAAATAAAAATTGCTAAAAGTCAGGAAACCACATAATGGATGAGTGAGTCATTCCTGCCTGAAAAGATTTGAGACGCCAAAGAAAGCTGAGAATAAATCAAAGAAAAAAACCATAATATTTCTGCCATTCCCTCTCATTGCCCTTGACCTATGAGAGCCATTACTGCAGCAGGGCTTGCCCCAAAGCCAGGGACCTGCCATCCCCAGCCCTTGGTCACCCCAGTACGTGATAAACACTGCAAAAAAACCCAAACCCTGGAGGCAAGGAGGGCTCAAGATACGTAATTTCATAGAATCCTAGAATCCTTCAGGTTGGAAGAGACCCTTGGGATCTAAGTCCAACCATCAGCCCCACTCTACCAAGTTCTCCCCTGCACCAGATCCCCCAACACCACAGCTCAACCACTCTGAAACACACTCAGGGATGGGGACTCAACCCCCTCCCTGGGCAGCCCAGTCCAGGCTCTGACCACTCCTCCTGGGAAAAATTCTTTCCTAATGTCCAGCCTAAACCTCCCCTGGTGCAGCTTGAAGCCATTCCCTCTCCTTCTAATTCCCTGGGAGAAGAGACCAGCACCAACCTCTCCACAATGTCCTTTCAAGGAGTTGTAGAGAGGGATGAGGTCTCCCCTCAGCCTCCTCTTCCTCCAACTCAACACTCCCAGCTCCTTCCATTGCTCTCCAGGAGATTTATTCTCCAGGCCCTTCCCCAGCTCCGTTGCCCTCCTCTGCACTTGATCCAGTATAGAATTATAGAAACACAAGGTTGGAAAAGACCTACAAGATCATCTAGTCCAAACTTTGGTAGCTTTCACACGGTGGCAGAGAACCATATCATTCTCTTTTTGCTCTGAGAGAGTGGGATAAATAAATTTTGATAAATCAATTGGTAAATGCCTAACACCTGATACAAGCATATTTATAATTCTGTTACTCAGGCAAAGCTAGAACAGAACAGCGTTTGCCTCATGGCTAGTCCTTCAGCCTTCTCTTCTCCAGACTGAAGAGACCCAAGCCCCTCAGCCTTTCCTCCTAAGAGATATGAGGTTCCTGCTAGAACACTTCTGCTTGTCCAGGTCCCTCTGAAGGACACCTCTGCCCTCCAATGCTCCCTGTGATGTGATGTGGCCCACACAGTCCACAGCCATTTGTGTTGGGTTGTTGCCCACGTTGAACCATTCTGTTGCCCAAGGCACAGAGTGACACTGGGGACATGGGTTGAGGGGACAAGACAGGTAGGATAGGTGAGACAGCACCACAAACCACTGAGCCTTAGAAACAAGGCCTCATCTGTCCTGATCACAGCTCTCTTCTGGAGGTAAACCCCAGGATCAAAGGAGATACAACATTTCAAAGGAGCTGGGACATGAAGGAGAGTTTCAATAAGTCTAGAGGATTCCGCAGGCTGGGAAGGAACATGTCAGAGGCATGGTTGTGTCTCCAAATGCTGAGAAGATGCCAGACCAGCTCAAAGCCGAGCCCATGGAGCTGGGACTGGACTGGGTTTTATCTCCAGTCTAAATGAACTTAGGCCACCAGTATCCACCTAAAAGCAAACCAGCTCAGCTCCACCTCCGGCCAAAAAGTCAGAAAAAAAACATGACAACATATCACAGAGTCACAGAATGGTGGAGGTTGGAAGGGACCTTCCAGACCCTTGAGTCCAACCATCAACCCAACACTGACAAACCCACCACTGACCCGTGTCCCTCAGCACCACGTCTGTGGGGCTTTGAGATCCCTCCAGGGATGGTGACTCCAGCCCTGCCCTGGGCAGCCTCTGCCAAGGCTTCACAACCCTTCCCAGCAAGAAATTCTTCCCAATCTCCATCCTCAGCCTCCCCTCGGGCAACTGGAGGTTGTTTCCTCTTGTCCCATGGCCTGTTCCTTGGGAGAAGAGACCGACTACACCCTCCTTTCAGGGAGTTGGAGAGAGAGAGAGAAGGAAGCAGTGTGGGGATCTGCAGAGGGTCTCCTGCAGGTGGGACCCAGCCCTTGGTGCCACCACAGCCATGACACAAAGGTTACAGCCGCTTCCCAGCCAGCGGCAGGGGGTCAACTGCTGGCTGCACTCCCTGCTGTGAGCACCACCAGGTCTGCGACTTCCCATGGAGCACCAGCCACCAGCCTGCTCCAAAAAGATTTCTTCCAAAAGAAGTGTTTTCCCCATCACTCATGCTCTTAACTCAATTTGCTTCTTCAAATGGGCTGATTGTTATCCCCCAAATTATGTCACCCCCCAGTGATGCAACCTGGCTGATTACATCGTCTGACATCAAAGTACAAAAATGCAGACATCAGTAAATCCAAAATGCACTTTGCCCCATGAGTTTTTGGCTTTAGCCAGAACAGAGGTGTTTTGGCTTTCTTCTTTGGTTTGAATTGGAAGGGACCTTACAGACCACCAAGTTCCACCCAGGGACACCTCCCACCAGACCAGGGTGCTCCAAGCCCCCTCCAACCTGGCCTTCAACCCCTCCAGGGATGGGGCAGCCACAGCTTCTCGGGGCAACCTGGGCCAGGCTCTCACCACCCTCACCCCAAACAAGTTCTTCCCCACATCTCAGCTCCATCTCCCCTCTTGCAGGGTCAAACCCTTCCCCCTCCTCCTAGGGCTCCCCTCCCTCACCAAGAGTCCCTCCCCAGCTTTCCTGGAGTCCCTTCCTTGAGGGACTGGAAGGTGTCCCCAGAGCCTTCTCTTCTCCAGGCTGAACCCCCCCAACTCTCTCAGCCTGTCCTCCCAGCAGAGGGGCTCCAGCCCTTCCAGCATCTTTGTGGCCTCCTCTAGCCCTGCTCCAACAGGTCATCACAACTCCAAGGATGGCTGAAGGAACACATCATCCCGGGAGGAAAAGCTCCATGAGTGGACAAAGCAGAGGGACCTCTTGCCTTCCTGCCTGCCCTCCTCCTCCTCTCACAACCTCCCAGGAACTGAGGATCCCCACGTCCCCTTTCAAATGAAGCTTCTGCTTAATTAACTCAAGCGAAGCGGCGCCGTTCCCACGTTGCCGTACAAGGCCAGCTTCTCCTGGTTTTAACCTTATTTATCCCTCGTGTCTCACCAAGAGCTGCTAAATTAAATTTTCACAGAAGCTCTAGAGAGAGCAGAGCAGGCGGTGACAGCAGCCCTTCCAGAGAGGGCACAGGCCCCATTTCTGCTTTTCCCACCCCAAGAAGGCATCAGCTGCCACTCGCAAATAAACCATCCCAGGAGGGGGGGGGGGAAGCGGAGATAATGGCACTGCTGCATCCAGCAAACTCATTGGAAACACATTCCTGTGGTTTAAAACATTTCCTCATCTACAAGACTCATTTCCCCCCGCCCCCCTCCTCAACCCTCCCGAAACCAATGAAGTCCTCCTCTCCCATTCAAGAGCACAAGTATTTAACAGAGCAGGGCCCTGCCAAGGCATGAAGCTGCTTGTCATCACCAGGCCCAGAGGAAAAGGCTGTTCTGCAAAAACACGCATTATTAGTATCACAGAATGGTGGAGGTTGGAAGGGACCTTTCAAACCATGGAGTCCAACCATCACCCCAGCACTGACCAACCCACCACTGACCCGTGTCCCTCAGCACCACGTCTCTGGGGCTTTGAGATCCCTCCAGGGATGGTGGCGACTCCAGCCCTGCCCTGGGCAGCCTCTGCCAAGGCTTCACAACCCTTCCCAGGAAGAATTTTTTCTTTTTTTCTTTTTTAATTTTAGCATTAATTAGTAGACTCATAGAACCACAGAATTGTCCAGGTTGGAAGGGACCTTTCAGATCATCGAGTCCAACCATCAACCAAACACTGGAAAAACCCATCAGTATTAGACCTCATGAATGGGATGCAAATGTTGGCCTGATTTCTTCAGGGAAAATACCTCTTCCCAGTCATTCCATTATCCTCCTGCTCACCCACACTTAAATGAAGCATATTAACCCTATATACTCTTCTCTTAACTTTTTCCACCAGGACCATGCCACCACTGCAGGGGACCCAAGGCCAGGAGACACCAGGTCAACCCATGGTCCCAGAGGAGGGTGGCGGAGAAAGATGATGGCACGGGGTGGGAAGAGGAAGAGGGTGGGAATGGGAATTCAGGAGGAGGAGGAGGAGGAAGCAGCTGGTCAACAGAGGACACACATCTGCAGAAAAGCCAAGTTTTGCTATTCTTGGTGCTTGTGGACGCGTTTGGTTCTACAGGCAGGATGGGGACCCTGGTACAGGGAAAGCCTGGAGATGCCACACACTGCCTGAGAAGTGCTCTTAGAGACACGTTTCCACCACATTTTATATCTTAACATGTTAAATGGTAGCAAAAGGATCAAGGGAGAGAGGTAGATGAAGAAGAAAGAACCACCACTCGGCAGGAAGAGCTGCAGGAGCATTTGTGAAGGTCTCCTCCCAAGAGAGGGGGACCCTGACCTCCCCGTGACAGCCTTTGGAAAGGCTCTCCTGTACACCCCAGAACACATTTTTTTTCCCCAAAATTGTAACTCTAAAAAGTTAACCTCATCCCCAAGCACTTCACTTGACCCGTGGCTTGTCACTGCCAGCTGACAACGCTCCATAAATGGCACAGCAGGGCACAGAGAGCAGCAACTGGCAGGAGCAATGGTGGCAAAAATTGAAATAAATCCCTTTATTAACAGGTGAAGATTATTCACGTGAGGGAAACAAGATTTTTATATTTTTCCCCCCTCCTTGTCAACCAAACATATCGCTCGTGCACAAGAAGAGCACTGTGGCCTATCCTGGGTACACCATCCCCTCCTCCATCCTTAAAAAAAACCCAAACAAAACGTAAAAATCCTAAATCACCATTCTCCTGCTCCAAAATATCAGCTGCCTCATTGAATGCAGAAGCAGAACAGAAGTTGTGCGCTGGCACAAGGCCACCGAGCAGGGCCACCGCGCTGTCAGGGACGTTGGCCTGCCCGGCTGGCTGCCAAGCAAATGCCACCTCCTTAATAAAGGTCATCACTAAATAAATAAATAAATAACATTTAAATAAAAGAGAGGTCATCCCAGTTCAAGCCAAAAAAAATGCCAAAAAAACGCCAAAAAAATGCCAAAAAAATGGCGGGGGGTGGGGAGGGAACCTCTTGAAATGACTCATTGAGGAACAGGGTTTAAATTGAGTATTTTATGCCCTGTTTTGCTACGCTGGAAAACATGGAAATGCTGCTGGTGAAGGACAATGCGGGGAGATTCCCACCTGCAAAAAACTTTCACAAATAATATATTGAATAAAGTAACTTTTTCTGTAGGTGACCACCAAGAGAGCAACTTTCTAGAAGAGGATGCCGACTAAAGAGCACCCCAATGACAAGGAGGGATGGGGTGCAGCTGGGGCAGCAGAAGGGGACACCCCACCCTGGAGACGCCTCTGTTGCTGCCACCCATCATCACCTCTGTAAGGAGGTAAACCTGGAGAAGAAAAGGCTCCGGGGAGACCTTGGAGACCCTTCCAGTCCCTCCAGGGGCTCCAGGAAAGCTGGGGAGGGACTCTTGATGATGAGGGAGGGGAGCCCTAGGAGGAGGGGGGAGGGTTTGACACTGAAAGAGGGGAGATGGAGCTGAGATCCGGGGGAGAACTTGTTTGGGGTGAGGGTGGTGAGAGCCTGGCCCAGGTTGCCCCGAGAAGCTGTGGCTGCCCCATCCCTGGAGGGGTTCAAGGCCAGGTTGGAGGGGGCTTGGAGCCACCTGGGCTGGTGGGAGGTGTCCCTGCCCAGGGCAGGGAGTGGCACTGGATGGTCTCAAAGGTCCTTTCCCATTCAAACCATTCTGTGATTCCAGGCTTCTTCACTCCCAGGTCACAGTGCAAGCAGACACAGAGTAGGCTTTGGGTACTTTTGGGGAGGATTAAACTAATTTAGTAAAGTCAGTAGAAGAGCAGCTGCATTAGTGACAGAGCTGTGCTAAGGGAAAATTTGGCATTTTGTGGTCTCTACCCCATGTTTTTTCCTTCGTCAAAAATGTTGCTTTAAAGCTCTGAGCATTAACCCAGATTGCATCATGCTGAAATTCTTCCCCGGGTGTAGAAGATGAGGGCCAAGCTGTCCAATGAGTTGTCAGCTTGCCTTTTAAAGCCATTTTATTTCTGCTGATAGCCCTGAAGATATTCGAAAGCCCGTGAAGGAGCAGGAGGGGTTTGTGATCTCCCTGAGATTGCTGTTGTGGGAAGTGCTAATGGCCGTGCCCTCCCCTGCTCCTCCGAGGAGCTGGTTCCTTGGAGTTTCCAGCAGCATTTTTTCCTGGGAAGGGTGAGGTTTGGAAAGCTGCTGAGCTGACAGAATAACAGCTTGTTGTCGCCCAAAAGCATTTCCTCCTTCCCTCCGGGCTTTGGCAGCGCCTGCTCCTGCAGCCCTAGGGGCTGGGAGCTCAGCAGAAGCAGTTGGTCTTGCACAGTGACAGGGGGGGTCTCAGTGTGGTGGTGGTGTTGGGTCTGTGTGCTTGGTGCAGACCCTCACCCAGGACCCAGTGTTCCCCTTGTTTTATAGAGTCATGGAATGGTTTGGGTGGGTAGGGACCTTAAAGTCCTCCCAGTTCCATCCAGGGACACTTCCCACCACACCAGGTGGCTCCAAGCCCCCTCCAACTTGACCTTCGACCCCTCCAGGGATGGGGCAGCCACAGCTTCTCGGGGCAACCTGGGCCAGGCTCTCACCACCCTCACCCCAAACAAGTTCTTCCCCACATCTCAGCTCCATCTCCCCTCTTTCATTGTGAAATCCTTCCCCCTCCTCCTAGGGCTCCCCTCCCTCATCAAGAGTCCCTCCCCACCTTTCCTGGAGCCCCTGGAGGGACTGGGACTGGAAGGGGCTCTAAGGTCTCCCCGGAGCCTTTTCTTCTCCAGGCTGAACCCCCCCAACTCTCTTAGCCTGTCCCCACAGCAGAGGGGCTCCAGCCCTCCCAGCATCTCCAGGGCCTCCTCTAGCCCTGTTCCAAGAGGTCCATGTCTGTCCTGGGCTAAGGACTCCAGAGCTGGACACGGAGCTCCAGTTGGAAGCTGTTGAAAATATATTCCCATCCTTGGTACATCTGAGCAGACACCAGGTTTCACCCACACAATGGCAGTTCACCTCTTTCCCCAACCTTTTTTTAAGCCATTATTAACATTAAGCAACACCCCAGGCTTTACAAGACGCTGCTGCCCAAAGTAGGGCCGCGTACCCACAGAGGCATATGGACAGGACGCCGTTTTAGGGTAAATTCAAGCAGAAATAGGCAGTTTTACAACCAGCCCACAGCCGGGGTGTCAGACTGCGACAAGAACCACTTTAATGTAGCCCTCGAGGGCTTTGCATCCAGAGCAAGGATTTGAAGGAATTCCAAAGCCATTACAGCCATGTTTAACCACAGAAAACCCACATTTTAGTCCGTCAGCAGTAATTTGGAGAAAATACATGAATTAAAGAAACACCAGAGGAAGAGATGTCTTAATTGGAGACTGTAGCCAGGGCGTTTCATGGAGCTTGATTCCCCCCAGGAGAGGGAGCATCCCACCACCACCACCACTTCCTCACACCATCTCTGTCCTTCACGGGTCCTGCAGCTCAAACCACCCCACCCCAGCCAGAAATCCCAATTTATCTTTAGCTCCTGTTGCTTCCATGAGCCTTAGGACTCACAGGTAAAAGAGACCCTCGGAGCCAACACTGCGTATATGAGCAGAGGTGATGCAGAGGGACCTGACTTAGTGATGGTTTCTATCAGAGTTGGGTTGATGGTTAGACTAGATGATCTTAAATGTCCATCCTAGACAATTCTGTGATTCTATAGCCTGGAGAAAACCACTTTTCACCTCCCCAAGAGGCTGAAAATCACTACTATGTGGAGTCTGAATCCAGGTCTGTAGTCCTCAGCCCAGGAGAAACATGGAGGTGTTGGAGCAGGGACAGAGGAGGCCACAGAGATGCTGGGAGGACAGGCTGAGAGAGTTGAGGGGGTTCAGCCTGGAGAAGAGAAGGCTCCGTGGAGACCTTGGAGCCCCTTCCAGGGGCTCCAGGAGAGATGGGGAGGGACTCTTGATGAGGGAGGGGAGCCCTAGGACAACGGGGAAGGGTTTGACCCTGAAAGAGGGGAGATGGAGCTGAGATGTGGGGAAGAACTTGTTTGGGGTGAGGGTGGTGAGAGCCTGGCCCAGGTTGCCCCGAGAAGCTGTGGCTGCCCCATCCCTGGAGGGGTTGAAGGCCAGGTTGGAGGGGGCTTGGAGCAACCTGGGCTGGTGGGAGGTGTCCCTGCCCAGGGCAAGGGGTGGGATTGGGTGGTCCTGAAGGTCCCTTCCAACCCAAGACATTCCACAGTTCCATTATTCTCCACGCTAAGCTTTGCAGCACACGCGTGTACGTGTCACTGCACCGTGGCAAGGGGAGCACACGCGACACCTGTGCTGTACTTAACATCACGCAATGGTTAATTGAATTACAAGCTCCTGAGCTCCCAGTGAGCTCTCACAACAGAATCGAGGTGATCAATCCTTCTTCCTCATTTCCAAGTGCCAAGGAGGGAAAAAGACCATTCAAAGCCACCCTGGGCACGGAGCCAGGAGACCGGAGTCAAGTTTGACCCCATTCGTCATTATTTCAGCTGAACAAACAGTATCTTTTCCATAACTATTTACTGGGTAAGAAACTCACCCCACGGAGTTTCAATGAGGAGGATAAATCACGTACTGGCTTGGGAAGGGAACAGGAGAGTCTGGTTATAGAACTGCCCCAGCTTCAGGTCCCAAAGCGAGCGACCAGTGGGGGGAGGGGGTGCTCCCAGGGCACAAGAAGGGCAAAAAAATAAATTAACTGGACTTGGAGCTATTCTTTGGCACCCCATAAATCCTCCCCATGGGCAGATTTACAGTTCAGGTAAGGAGGTAGAAGACCTTTGCATCATGACACGTTAACCAGGCCGGGGTTAAAGAACCATTCCCAGACAAAGAAAAATACTATTCCAGAACACATATAGGAGGGACCATGACTTTCTGCACAATATAAACCACCAAACTCAATCAGACAGCGTCCTTCAATGGCCAAATCAAATCAAAAATAAATGTATTGCAATTCCTGCCCAAGCATGAAGAGACTATGAGAAGGACATTTTTGTTATAGAGAGCTTAAAAATAGACAAATCCCAACAGCACCAAGGCCAATCCCACCCTGGGCTGCATCAAAAGACACGTTGCCAGCAGATCCAGGGAGGTGATTCTGCCACTTTGCTCTGGTGAGACCTCACCTGGAGTCCTGTGGGCAGGGATGGAGCCCTCCAGATAGGAAGGACATGGACCTGATGGAGCAGGTCCAGAGGAGGGCCATGGAAATGATCAGGGGGTTGGAGCACCTTTGCTGTGAGGACAGGCTGAGGGAGCTGGGGTTGTTCAGCCTGGAGAAGAGGAGGCTCCAGGGAGACCTAAGAGCAACCTCCCAGTACCTGAAGGGGCTACAGGAAGGCTGGGGAGGGTCTGTTTCCAAAGGGCTGCAGGGACAGGACAAGGGGCAATGGCTTCAAGCTGGAGAAGAGCAGATTTAGGCTGGATATTAGGAATAGGATCTTTACTCTGAGGGTGGTGGAGCACTGGAAGAGGTTGCCCAGGGAGGTGGTTGAGGCC
>VXBJ01002727.1:15388-35004 GCA_013400055.1 Nycticryphes semicollaris | reverse complement strand
GGGGGAGAGAGAAGGGGGGGGAAGAGAGAAGGGGGGAGAGAAATGAAGCCCAGAAGAAGACATTGTGCTCCTCCTTACAACCTCTGCCCTGCCAAAGCCCTCTGACCAGTACCTGCAGAGCCCCAGTGCTGCTGGGGGTGCTGGTAATATTTATTTCCCAAGAGCAGAACTATCTCCTCTGCAGCATTTCCGCCCCCCACCTCCCTGCCCCGAGCCAAGAAAGAAGTGCTCGAGTTTAGCAACCATCAGGCTACTGAGAAATCTCTTCTAAGTCCCCTTCTGCCTTCTGGAGCTGCACCTCGAAGGCAGCGCGTCGCTAAAGCACCGGAAAAAGCCACACTGTCGGGGGTTTTTTTGCAGATTTTTACTCCCTGGGCTTTTTACCAGCTGTTTTACAGCACCCACAGAGCAGGAAAAGGAAAAAAGAAAAGGCAAACAACCAAACAAAATAAAAGAACCAAAAAATCCCCAGTTGTAGTGGCTCATCTGGGGCCACTGCATGGCAACCCCAACTTCGTTGGCCTCATTTATATGGACACGCTGCGGGAGCTGGAGCATCTTCTCTCTCTCCAGCTGGGAAGGAGGATGCTGCTCCCCGTGGAGCTCTGATGAAAATAGAGCTGCTTGTTTTTTCATTAAGTGGTTGGATTTCCTGACAGGAGCTCTGGAACCAGACTGCTGGCTCTACGCTGACCTACAAAGAGCTATACATTTACCCCATAAATGGGTTTTTTTTTGAAGTCACCATCAGTGAGAGGTAATTCCTTGCTTCTCACCCTGTGTCTGTGGGGACCAGGAGCTGAGCAGGTAACGTCAGACCACACAAAAAAAACCCCAACCCATCTCTCAGTGCTTAAAATTCTGGGTTATTTCTGTTTGGCTGCCCTGGGTCGGGGTTATGTCGATTCATTCCTCAACATCAGCTACGATCAGGTTAAAGAATGGTGTTTACTAAAGGCGTAGCTTTGGCTACCAGTAAAATCCTCTGCCAAACCCTAACACAAACACAGCCGGCTTTTCAGGGACACGAGCCTGGGCTCCTCCGAAGCTTTTTTAGTGTCTCGTTAAATAGGATAAGAGATACTCCCCTCCCTTCAGGCAGAAAATACTGCTTCCAGCATCAAGAAGGGGAAAAGCTGCCCCGAGTTCTCCTCCTCTGCCTCAAATTGGGCAACTCCCCTGCAGTTTCCTGATCCTCAATCAATGTCTCCCCCCGCCCCCCTCCACTAAAACCAGCCTTTTTTCCCACGTTCTGCACAGAAGCCTCCACGTGCATTTTTTTTTCTGACACTTTCCAACACTAAAACCTTCTCCTTCTTCCTTTCCAACATAACTTTTCCTCTTTTTAGTTCTGGCTCAACGCCCAAAGAACCGCCCAACAGCAGGGTCAAGTTGGAGGCCTGTAAGCAGCGATGTCCCCCAGGGGTCACTACTCAGCCCCAGTCCCGTTCAACATATTCATCAATGACCTGGACGAGGGGACAGAGTGTACCCTCAGCAAGTTCACTGATGAGACCAAACTGGGAGGACTGGCCAACACTCCAGAGGGCTGTGCCACCATCCAGTGTGACCTGGGCAGGCTGGAGAGCTGGGCAGAGAAAGAACCTCATGGGGTTCACCAAGGGCAAGTGGAGGGTCCTGCACCTGGGGAGGAAGAACCCCAGGCACCAGTAGAGGTTAGGAGTGGATCTCCTGGGAAGCACTTCTGAGGAGAAGGACCTGGGAGTCCTGTTGGANAACGGGCACAAGCTGGAACACGGGGAGTTCCTTTATAATGTGAGGAGGAACTTGTTTGGGGTGAGGGTGTCAGAGCCCTGGCAGAGGCTGCCCAGGGAGGGTGTGGAGTCCCCTTCTCTGGAGACCTTCAAGCCCCTCCTGGATGCAGCCCTGAGTGATGTGCTCTGGGCAACCCTGCTTTGTCAGGGGAGTTGGACTGGGTCGTCTCTAGAGGTCCCTTCCAACTCTGACAATTCCCTTATCGTGTTGAAATTGAATATTTGACAAATATTCCTTGTTTGGCACCGCTGAGGAAACCTCTCTGAAAGAGCTTGGGGCATCACAAATGGATTGGGCCAAGATCAAGGAAAAGGCCCCATGGGCTGTTGCCCTGGGAACATGATGGTGGAGACAACAGGGAAACGAGGTGGTTGGAAAATGGGTTCATAACGGCAGTAACTATTGCTCATCTGTGTTTTTGAATAAATAACGGTGACCTACTGGAAGGGGACGGCAACAAAAAGTAACACAACTGGAGAGAGAATACAACTCCCCGGTGTTAGTTACAATTCCTTGGAATTTCATTCTTTTGTTCTTTTTTTAATCTTTATTGGGACCAGTGTTGCCACCAGCCAGCTCTCAAGCCTAATTGCAGGAAACAAGTCTAGACCAGCAAGAAATCAGAACCTTTTTCGTATCTGTGGACCTTCTCCATGTCCACTGACCAACTGACAGCATCAATGTGAATACTCGTGAAGGGCTCCCTGCAGCTCCACAAAGCTCAGACTCACAACACCAATCGTTCTTCAAAAACCCTCTTCATGTGAAGGAGCAAGGAAATAGGTATGAAGAAGTTATCAAAAATGGGGGAAACTTTGGGGACCTACAGGAGAGATGGAGAAGAACTGTTTATGAGGGAGGGAAGCCATAGGATGAGGCCAAAGGGTTTGACCCTGAAAGAGGGGAGATGGAACGGAGATGTGGGGAAAAACTTCTTTGGGGTGAGGCCCCAGACCAGGTTGCCCTGAGAAGCTGTGACTGCCTCATCCCTGGAGGGGTTGAAGGCCAGGTTGGAGGGGGCTTGGAGCAACCTACTCTGGTGGGAGGTGTCCCTGGGTGGAACTGGGAGGACTTTAAGGTCCCTTCCCACCCAAACCATTCTATGATTCTTCTCAGAAACCCACATCCTGGGGGGACACTCAGCTGCCAACCACCTCATTGGTCAGAATTTGCCTCTGGCCTCCATGCTGGCTTACACACACTTCACATCTCAGCCCAAACTTTTCCTCTGCCTTCATCAGCAAATACATTTGATGAACCATCACACAGTAGGAGCAGAAACCTACTTTTGGCTGTCAAGGTTCAAATACTGTATTTCTACTCTCTTTCCAGATTAGCATAACTACAGCAGGTAGGAGATGCCCAGAACCACCAGTGATGGCCTCCAACGTGTCAACTGGCCCCACAGGGGAACCAAGTGGAGAGTGATGAGCAGATCAGAGCCTGGGAAAAGTGTTTTATTCACCACCACTTCCTGCTTCTCCATCTGGCCACGGTCCTGAAGGTCTAGGAGACCCAGCAGATGAACAGATCACATCAAGGTCCTAAATTTACTTCACAAACCAGGGCAGCTTTCAGCAAACTCCACCCCACATTAGACCTGCGTCCCAGCGCTGCCCAGGAGATGATGGATGCCCCACAGGCCGGGCCACCAAGCTGACATTTGTGAGAGGGTTCAAGGCCCTGTTCTGCCAGATGGCTTCCTGCATGACAATGATATCTCTGCACTTTAATCCTTCATTTGAAATAGGAAGACTTAGCGCTTCCACATCCTACAGTACGGTGAGGTTAAATATATTGGAGACTGTGAGGAACTCGGAGGAGTCTCAAGTGACGTTCCCAGTGCAGCCGTTTGGCAGACACTGGAGAGGAACCACCTCTGCTCAGGTCGTCTCTGAGCTTTAACCAAGGTGGAAGAGTTGGGCTTGTTTTAAAAACGAATCCCACCTGAGTGAATGGGAGCTTGAGAGCTTCACCCAACCCCAAAAGGATCACAATCCCAATCGTTAGAGGGAACACGTCACACATCTGCAATTGCAAGGACCATCAAATCACAGAACCGTTTGGGAAGGAAGGGATCTTAAAGACCATCCAGTGCCAGCCCCTGCCCTGGGCAGGGACACCTCATAGAATCATAGAGTCACTCAGGTTGGAAAAGACCCTTGGGATCATCCATCCAGTCCAACCATCAGCCCCACTCTACAAATTTCTCCCCTACACCCGAACCCCCAGACCACATCTTCTAAACAACTCTTCAACATGTCCAGGGATGGGGCCTCAACCCCCTCCCTGGGCAGCCCAGGCCAGGGTCTGACCACTCTTGCTGGGAAGAATTCTTTCATAATGTTCAGCCTAAACCTACCCTGGTGCAGCTTGAAGCCATTCCCTCTTGTTCTATCGCTAATTACCTGTGAGAAAACAAAACCTCCCACCAGCCCCAGGTCACTCCAAGCCCCCTCCAACCTGGCCTTCAACCCCTCCAGGGATGGGGCAGCCACAGCTTCTCGGGGCAACCTGGGCCAGGCTCTCACCACCCTCACACCAAACAAGTTCTTCCCCACAGCTCAGCTCCATCTCCCCTCTTTCAGGGTCAAACCCTTCCGCCTCCTCCTAGGGCTCCCCTCCCTCATCAAGAGTCCCTCCCCAGCTTTCCTGGAGTCCCTGGAGGGACTGGAAGGGGCTCCAAGGTCTCCCCGGAGCCTTCTCTTCTCCAGCCTGAACCTTCCTAACTCTCTCAGCCTGTCCTCCCAGCAGAGGGGCTCCAGCCCTCCCAGCATCTTAGGGGCCTCCTCTGACTTCACTCCAACAGCTCCATGTCCTTCTGATGTTGGTGGCCCCAGAGCTGGAAGCAGCACTGAGGGTGGGGGGGTGGATCCACAGAGCAGAGCAGAGGGGCAGAATCCCTCCCCTCCCCCTGCTGGCCACGCTGCTGGGGACACAGCCCCGGATGAGGGTGGGCTTTCTGGGCTGCCAGCACAGGTTTGCTGGCTCTTGTTGAGCTTCTCATCCACCAACACCCCCCAAGTCTTTCTCCTCAGGGCTGCTCCCCATCCATTCTCAATGCTGGGATTTGGGGTACAGGGTAAGTGGTGCAAACGGGCCAGGCCAGAAGATACACAGCTGGCCAGAAGGTAGCCAAAGGCTACCGAAAAGAGAGAAAGGGGTTTTGAGCCATTCCCCAGCGGGAGACTGCCGGCCTTCTGCCTCCTCATAGCACGGTCACAGGGAAGGGAAAAGCATCCCAGACATTTCACCTTGTTAGGCTGAGCGGCTGAAAATAGCCACAGGATGAAAAACAAACCAGTTGGGACAACTTATCCCAACGGTAACACTAAACAAACAACCGGCACCGGGTTGTGGGCTGGACAGGCAGGACCGGGACTGACTTGACCTCAGCTCTGGGTGCGTGGAACTCGAGTGGGGTTGGACGAGATCATAGAATGGCTGAAGCTGGAAGGGACATAGAGATGATGGATTTCCAACCCCCCTGCCCCGGGCAGGGATACCTCCCAGCAGACCAGGATGCTCAAAGCCCTGTCCAATCTGGCCTTGAACCCCTCCAGGGATGGGGCTTCCACAGAGCGCAGTAAGTGGTGGGATATCAGATACCGGTCCTCTGCACTGAGTAGCTCCTGAAGTCAGGTATGACATCAAATCTATCACAGAATCATAGAATGGTGGAGGTTGGAAGAGACCTTTCAGATCATAGAGTCCAACCATCACCCCAGCACTGACCAACCCACCACTGACCCGTGTCCCTCAGCACCACGTCTGTGGGGCTTTGAGATCCCTCCAGGGATGGCGACTCCAGCCCTGCCCTGGGCAGCCTCTGCCAAGGCTTCACAACCCTTCCCAGCAAGAAATTCTTCCCAGTTTCCATCCTCAGCCTCCCCTGGGGCAACTGGAGGCCCTTTATTCTTGTCCCATGGCCTGTTCCTTGGGAGAAGAGACCGACACCCCCCCGGCTACACCCCCCTTTCAGGGAGTTGGGGAGAGCGAAAAGGTCTCCCCTCAGCCTCCTTTTCTCCAGGCTGAACACCCCCAGCTCCCTCAAAAATTCTCCAGACCCTTCTCCTTGGTCTCCAGACCCCTCACCAGCTCTGTGTCCCTTCTCTGGACACGCTCCAGCACCTCCATGGCTTTCCTGGTGTTGTGTTGGATACAAGCAGCACCACGGCTCCTGAGCATCCCAAGGCATGGAATTGTCTTGGGTCCTGCTACTCTAGAGGGTTTGTCATGGGCCTGAAGATTTGCACTCCATGTTTTGTAGATAAATAGGTTTTCCCATTTCTCACTTGTTTTAATTTTTTGTATCACAGGAAAAAAAAAGAAAAAAGGTGGAAAAAAAGGTGGAAGGGGGTATTTGAGGCACTCCTGCACGTCTGCCACGTTGCAGAGAGCCAATGATGGTAGCCATGGCCAGGTCACCCTGGCACCTCTGTGCTTTGCCATTGCCAGGAGGATGGCACCAGAGGTGGGACAAGGACAGCATCCATCACTGTCCCACCAAGAGCTCCCTGCTGGGTGTGTTGCCATCATCGTTCCCACCACAGCATCACCATCTTCCAAGTTCAGTTTTCCCACTCCCCAGTTTCACACCTCCTGGAGCATCTCCTCCTTCAATCAGCAGGCCTCCAGGACACAGCTTAATTAATCAACTCGTCCTAATGCAAACCAAGCGGAGCCAAACGGTTTTAAGCTGCCATCTCCTGAGGGAGGCTGAGGGACCTCTTCATAGAATCGTAGAATTGCCTAGGATGGAAGCCATCTTTAAGACCTTCTAGTCCAACCATCAAACTTCAGCTTTCCAGTACTGTAGCAGAGGGTCACAACTGTCACCTCCTGGGACACCACAGCCAAAACCAGCCTGGGGGCTCCCTGACACCCAGAAAGGGCTCCCAACAGCTTTTTCCTTGGGGCTCATGATGGCTGTGGTGGCATCGCACTATGGGTCACCTCCATGGGGGAGCCAGGAAGGTAAAAAGACACACTCACCCTCTGAGACCACAGTCATGTCCTATACAGCAGAGCCCAGCACGATCCTACATCCCCAGATCCCTATGGAGTATCACCAAAATGCAGATTTTTTTTGCTTCAATCCCAGATTAAGGTGCTGGGATTTGCCCCAGGGAGGAACCACCCCAAGTCCCCTGGGCAGATGTGTCAGGGGTCACAATTCAACCAATGAAAAGCACGGGCATAGACAAGTCCTCCTTTTCTGATAATTTCCACTGGTTTTAAAAGGAAAATAATAAATTTCTACTCCTCATTTTGTAGCTTAAAGAACAGATACACCCCGATATAACGAGGAACACTTGATCGCTGTCTCCTCCCCAAAATGCTCAGAGATCATCAAATCACAGGAGGGTTTAGGTAGGAATGGACCTCCAAAGCCATCCAGGGACACTTCCAACCTGAGCAGGGGGCACAAAACCCCCTCCAACCTGGCCTTGAACCCCTCCAGGGATGGGGCAGCCACAGCTTCTCGGGGCAACCTGGGCCAGGCTCTCACCACCCTCACCCCAAACAAGTTCTTCCCCACATCTCAGCTCCATCTCCCCTCTTTCACTGTCAAACCCTACCCCCTCCTCCTAGGGCTCCCCTTCCTCACATAAAGATGATCTTTAATAACCTTTTTCACATAAATGCTTTATTCCCAATGAATTCTTTATCTTTGCTTCCTACAATCTGAACGCTACCAGGGATGAGTCGGACCCAGGTCTGGCTGCAGAAACACCAAAAGGAGGAAAAGCTCCCAAGGTTCCCCAAGGAACCCACACAGCTCGTTAACTCCATCACAATGAGCTGCAACAACGCAGCTCATCCACACCTTGTGTCCAGTTCTGGGCACCTCAACACCAGAGAGATCTGGAGGGGCTGGAGCGAGTGCAGAGGAGGGCAACGGAGCTGGGGAAGGGCCTGGAGAATAAATCTCCTGGAGAGCGATGGAAGGAGCTGGGAGTGTTGAGTTGGAGGAAGAGGAGGCTGAGGGGAGACCTCATCCCTCTCTACAACTCCTTGAAAGGACATTGTGGAGAGGTTGGTGCTGGTCTCTTCTCAGAGGGAATTAGAAGGAGAGGGAATGGCTTCAAGCTGCACCAGGGGAGGTTTAGGCTGGACATGAGGAAAGAATTTTTCCCAGGAGGAGTGGTCAGAGCCTGGACTGGGCTGCCCAGGGAGGGGGTTGAGTCCCCATCCCTGAGTGTGTTTCAGAGTGGTTGAGCTGTGGTGTTGGGGGATCTGGTGTAGGGGAGAACTTTGTAGAGTAGGGCAGATGGTTGGACTTGGATGATCCCAAGGGTCTCTTCCAACCTGAATGATTCTATGATGAGTCCTCGGTGCTCCCCGACATCCTCAGCAGGGAGGAAGAGCATCGCAGGCGGGATGAAGGAAGAACTAACACCTGAGCAGGCTGCCCCTTTCGCAGGGTTTTCCTCACCACACCTGAAATCCCGCAGCTTCTCAATCCTACATCCTCCAGGCCAGCACAAGATGACATACTTTGGGGTCTGGTTGGGTTTTGTGCCTTTAGAACTACAAAGTAGCTCGAACAAAAAACACTCAGGTGACATTAATAATAGCAGTCACTAGGAAAAGAATACTTTCAGAAATTATTCCAAAACCAATGAGGTTTTATCCATCATCTGTCTCTCTATATCAAGGCAAAAAAACCCAACTTTTTTTTTTTTCTTTTCTTTTTCTCCTTTGGCTTACTCACCCATTAATTATGTTCTGGCACTCTTACAAACCTAAACACACGCATTGCTCCGTGGCTTTAATCCTGAATTATTTCTCCCTTCCCTGCAATACAAAGCTTAGCTCGCCCAGGGAAGGGGCAGACTGTTCAAACAAGTGAGCTGTTCATTTGTAATTCAGGCGAGGAACATTCTTCAAGTTCTCCTGTTTATTACGTTTCTATCCTCCTCAGAGAACCGCGGAGATTTCAGGCACCAGAGCTCAGGACCTGAAGGAATGAATTAAACTGACCTTAAAAAACTCGGCTCTTTTGGGGGAAAAAGACATAAGAAATTCTTAGCTATGAAAATAGCGTCTTTTCTTGCAAAACCTGCGGCACGAGAGGGTGTTTTGTTTGCTAACAAAAATCACCACTTCCATGTTCCAAATGCTAGCTGGGACAGGTATAGCCGTCTAGGATTTCACAGTCCTGGAGGAGGTCAGTCACAGAATCACAGAATGATACGGGAATGGAAGGGAACTCTAAAGCACCCCCCAGTCCAACCCCCTGCCAGAGCAGGTCCCACAGGAACGTGTCCAGGTGGGGTCTGAATGTCTCCAGAGAAGGAGACTCCACCACCTCTCTGGGCAGCCTCTGCCAGGGCTCTGACACCCTCAAAGGCAACAAGTTCCTCCTCACGTTGAGATGGAGCTTCTGATGGTCCAGTTTGGGCCCGTTCCCTCTTGGCCTCTCACTGGGCACCACTGGAAAAAGCCTGGCCCCATCCTCCTGACACCCACCCTGGAAGGATTTCCAGGTGTTGATCACATCCCCCCTCAGCCTTCTCTTCTCCAGACTAAACACACCCAAGTCCCTCAGCCTTTCCTCCTCACAGAGATGCTCCAGGCCCCTCAGCATCTCTGTGCTCCTCTGCTGTCCCCTCTCCAGCACTTCCCTCTCCTTCTGCAACTGGGGAGCCCACAACTGGTCCCAGTGCTCCAGCTGGGGCCTCCCCAGGGCAGAGCAGAGCAGAGCGGCAGGATGACCTCCCTCCTCCTGCTGCTCACACTCTTCCTGATGCCCCCCAGGAAATCATTGGCCTTCTTGGCCACAAGGGCCCATTGCTGGTTCATGGGCCTCCTTTTGTCCACCAGGATTCCCGGGTGTTTTTCCTCACAAGATGCTCTCCAGCAGGTCAGGTGAAGGGACAGTGCAATTAAGACGACAGCATCATTAAGACAACCTAGAGCTCCTCAGTAGGATAAAGAGTGTTTAGAAGCACTGCATTTGCCCTTTGTCGATCCCTCAGGCATCTCCTACAGCAAAAAAAAAAAATCACAAATTATCTACCTGGCCAAGAGAAAGTTGCTCTCAGGGTACGAGAGAGCAGCTTCAGGCAGCGCTGGGTGGTTCCCAGAGTCAGCCCGAGCAGATGCCCAGCGAGTTCACGCCTTTTCCAAAGCAGGGGGGAGGGGAAAAACACCATAAAATAGGTTACTTAAAAATAGGCCCATAATTCAAGCAAACAAGCATCCCGGTAGGCTTTCGTAAAGATAAGACCAACAGGCAGAAGAGACAATTGGTGCAGGAAAAAACGCAGAGTTATCTTAATGACTTCCCTGTGTGCTTCCGACCGGTTTTACATCGATTGCGGAGGTGGGGACTTCGTCCTGCAACCACCAGGAAAAACAACTCTTTCCCCGGGGCAGAGCGGTGCCGTGGCTTGGGGGGGCAAAGCTCCCCTCAACACACGACTGCGCCGACCCCACATGAGGTTCAATGGGAGCAAGTGCAAGGTTCTGCACCTGGGCTGGAACAGTCCTTGGTATCAAGACAGAGCAGGGGATGAGGTGTTAGAAAGCAGCCCTGAGGAAAGGGACTTGGGGGTGCTGATGGATGAGAAGCTGGACAGGAGCAGGCAGGGGGCACTTGCAGCCCAGAAGGCCAATCCCACCCTGGGCTGCATCAAAAGATGCGTTGCCAGCAGGTCCAGGGAGGTGATTCTGCCACTTTGCTCTGGTGTAACAGGCAGAGCCTAAAAGAGACCAAAAATCACCACTTCCGTGTTCCAAATGCCGGCTGGGTTGGGTAAAGCCATCTAGGATTTCATAGTCCTGGAGGAGGTCAGTCACAGAATGATCTGGGGATGGAAGGGACCTCTGGAGACCACCCAGTCCAACCCCCTGCCAGAGCAGGGTCACCCAGAGCAGATTTGCAAAGGAATGTGTCCAGCTGGGTTTGAATGTTATTCATTAATAATAGATGTCCAGAGGAGAGCCACCAACCTGGAGAGGGGGATGGAGAACAAGTCCTGTGAGGAGAGGCTGAGGGAACTGGGCATGGTTAGTCTGGAGGAGAGGAGCCTGAGGGGAGACCTCCTTGTCCTCTACAGCTCCCTGAAAGGAGGGTGTAGAGAGGTGGGTGTTGGGCTCTTCTCCCAAGGGAATCATGACAGGAGCAGAGGAGATGGTCTGAAGCTGGGACAGGGGAGGTTCAGACTGGATATCAGGAAGAATGACTTGACTGAAAGAGTGGTCAGGCACTGGGACAACCTGCCCAGGGAGGTGGTGGGGTCACCATCCCTGGAGGGATTTGAGAATGGAGGTGATGAGGCCCTTCAGAGCATGCTCTAGTGGCCGAGATTGTAGGGAGTGGGTTGTGGTTTTGTGTATGGTTGGACTCAGTGATCTCAGAGGTCCTTTCCAACCCTGACAATTCTCTGATTCTGTGACTGGACTGTGACATAACGAGGGGCCACCAAGCTCTTCCCTTCCAGCCACGGAGCAGAGGGATCCCCAGCTTGTGCTGCAAACCATCTGCAGGGGAATCCCATCTCCTGCTTCCAGTACAGTCCAGCCTTTGGGAGGACCCACCATGGGGTACAACGCGGCCAGAATTCAGGGAAACCCTCCCCACTGAGCTGGGCTGGGAATCCCAGAGCTGCCCCAGTAAGATTCACAGCACCCCAGTCTGCAGCTGCTGGGCCCCGCTTGGGAGTCAATTCCTCCCAGTCCGGCTTTGTTTTCAAAGTAAAACCATTTGCTTCACTAATTAGCTTTTCTAACACTAATCGGTCGTGCAATTAGGGCTTTTGGAAAGAGAATGCGAGGTCGGTTCCATTCAAGCAGCAAAAAGGGTAACCAGGCTGGGCGCCAGATCCAGGCTTGGAAAACTCCCATGGGGATGAGGGCCACTGACAGGGGACAAGGGCCACCAACGGGTCCTCTATTTACTCAGCGCAGCCACCAGTTTATTGACCTGGAGACTTTTTTTTCCAAGCAGAGGGATAACCCTCAGGGAAAACCCATTCCTTTCCAGACAGCCACCTGCTCATACACCCTCCGTTTAACAAATCTACACAGAATTACACCAGGATGCCCTTTTCCTTCCCTTTCTCTGACCAAAACCCAAGCAGATCTTGAAATAAAACTCACTGCAGGACTCAAGGATATGAAAGGTCCTTCCCAACCTCAACGATTCTACGATTCCACATGTATCCCGACCTCACCTAAGGAAATGCCAAACCAAAGGCAGAGTTTGAAGTAGGATATAAAGAAAGTCTGTCCTGGTCTTTCGGGTATTTTTTGCCCCATGGGAGCTCATTCCAGGACTGTACATTTCTGGAGGAACCCAAGTTACATCTTGACCCACACGGTGTGTGATGGTACAGCCAGAGCTACTCCAGACAGCCACCAAGTACAGGGAATAGAGGAACTGGGGAGGGGGGGTGGGGGTGGGTTGGCTGCCTCAACACTGAGAAAAAAGAGGATTCGGTGATAAAAACCACCAAAAAGGCTCAACATCCACATTCAGCCTCTGTTTGCAGTCACGTACAGGGTCTGTTTTCTCCTCAGGCATCGCTGGGAGCTGGACACAACGTGGGTTCCCTGGGTCCCTGCTCAGGTCTGAGCTCCAACAGCTCACCATCCCATGATGGTGCTTTCCAGGAGGTCGAGGTTAAATTCCGGTTTTTCTCTTTCTTCGGGACACGGTGAGGGCAAAGCCCAGAAGTAGCTCTTAACATGAGCTTTGTATGTCCTAGCACTGGTGCAACTCCAGAGGAAACTGTACCCCTCTGCTCCACTCTGGAGAGACCCCACCTGGAGTCCTGCATCCAGCTCTGGGGTCAGAAGGACATGGAGCTGTTGGAGTGGAGCCAGAGGAGGCCCCAGAGATGCTGGGAGGACTGGAGCCCCTCTGCTGGGAGGACAGGCTGAGAGAGTTGGGGGGTTCAGCCTGGAGAAGAAAAGACTCCGGGGAGACCTTGGAGCCCCTTCCAGTCCCTCAAGGTGGGGGGCTCCAGGGAAGCTGGGGAGGGACTCTTGGTGAGGGAGGGGAGCCCTAGGAGGATGGGGGAAGGGTTTGACCCTGAAAGAGGGGAGATGGAGCTGAGATGTGGGGAAGAACTTGTTTGGGGTGAGGGTGGTGAGCCCCTGGCCCAGGTTGCCCAGAGAAGCTGTGGCTGCCCCATCCCTGGAGGGGTTCAAGGCCAGGTTGGAGGGGGCTTGGAGCAACCTGGGCTGGTGGGAGGTGTCCCTGCATGGGACTGAGTGGACTTTAAGGTCTCTTCCCACCCAAACCATTCTATGACTCAATGAAAATAAATCCCCCTGAGAGCTCACCTTCACCACCTGCTCCAGCCCCACGGCAGCAGGAAACACCCCAATGTGCTGCTCCACCAGCAGCACAACCCAACCACCTGGGACACAAAAAAAAGCTGCTTTTCAAAGTCATAAATAAATAAAACTTAAGAAAATGAAAATCCATGGTCTGTAGATTTAAAAAAATAAAAAATCCCAGCAGAGCACAGCTCCAAGTTCCCAGGCCAACGCAGGGAATGGAACCAGGAGGCTGGAGCCAGGAGCTGCCGGCAGCGTTACCTGCCACAGCACTTGCCCATCCTGCCCCACTTTGGTGCCAAAAGATGACAATTTCTCCATCTCTGGGAACGGCAACTCCTCGAGACGAGTTTCATCCCTCAACTAAGTAAAAGCCACATGCTCTTCCACGTTTTCCCTGAACTCCTGGCAGATTTTTCCAAGTATTTTCCAAAATTGAGGGGTTTTTCCCCAGCTTCTACTAGGATTTCCCTGAGCCGCCAACTTGCACGTCCAAATCCTACTCCAGCCAAGGGGCTTTATCGAGAGAGAATCGACGGCAGGTAAGGCAGAGGGTTGGCAAGTCCTTCTCAGGGGACAAGGGCTCCTTTGAAAAGCATTTTATCATCAAGTGAGAAAAGCAAAAACCACATTGTTGGATTTCACCAACTCCTCCAGGAAAGAGGGGGTTGGAAAAAGCTACTGCAGGGAAACTGTGGGAGGATTTGGGGGTTTCCAGCACCCAAACAGGAGGGTGAAACCCCACTGTAGCTGTAGGAGCTTAACTAGAGCGCAGGCAGGTCCACGGTGTCTCAATTAACCCTCCCTCCCCTGGCCATGGATTTTAACACTGACCTCCCTGACTTCCAACCCTACGGCTTTTTCCTAAAGACAACCCACAAAAGCATCTCCCTCGTGGAGGCGGGTGGAAAAAAAACATAAAATCAGAGGTTCCAGCAAAGGAATGGAGGGCAAATGTGGATTTTTGGCATCGGGGTGGGCGATGCAAACTGTAGGCCCCTGGAATAAACGCACCAACACAACGATTTGTTAACGAAGCACCCAACGATGATGATGATGATGAATTGGTAGATGAGGAAGCACCCACCCATTTGCGCTCCCACCTTCCAGAAGACACCACCGAGGCCACATGCTCTCCACAAGTCCAAAGATCTCACTGGGAGTTCAAACCCCACAGCCCATCGCTTCCCAAGGCTGAGATTTTGCCGGAAGGGATAATTTGCAATAAAACCTGCACCTCCAAGTGAGGAGCGCGGGAGATCTCCACTCTGCGTTTGCACACAGCATTCTCAGCCACAAACACCTTTTTTTATAGAATCCTAGAATCCTTCAGGTTGGAAAAGACCCTTGGGATCATCCAAGTCCAACCATCAGCCCCACTCTACAAATTCCTCCCCTACACCAGATCCCCCAACACCACAGCTCAACCACTCTGAAACACACTCAGGGATGGGGACTCAACCCCCTCCCTGGGCAGCCCAGTCCAGGCTCTGACCACTCCTCCTGGGAAAAATTCTTTCCTAATGTCCAGCCTAAACCTACCCTGGTGCAGCTTGAGGCCATTCCCTCTCCTTCTAATTCCCTGGGAGAAGAGACCAGCACCAACCTCTCCACAATGTCCTTTCAAGGAGTTGTAGAGAGCGATGAGGTCTCCCCTCAGCCTCCTCTTCCTCCAACTCAACACTCCCAGCTCCTTCCATCGCTCTCCAGGAGATTTATTCTCCAGGCCCTTCCCCAGCTCCGTTGCCCTCCTCTGCACTCGCTCCAGCCCCTCCAGATCTCTCTGCTGTTGAGGTGCCCAGAACTGGACACGATACCCAAGGGGTGGCCTCACCAGTGCTGAGTCCAGGGGGACAATCATCTCCCTACTCCTGCTGGTCACACCATCTCTAGTACAAGCCAAGATGCCACTGGCCTTCTTGGCCACCTGGGCACTCTGCTGGCTCATGTTCAACTGGCTGTTGACCAACACCCCCAGGTCCTTTTCTCCCAGGCAGCTCCAGCCACACGTCCCCAAGCCTGGAGCGATGGCAGGGGGTTGGTGTGGCCCAAGGGCAGGACCTGGCACTTGGCCTTGTTGAAGTTCATCCCATTGACATTGGCCCATCCATCCAATCCATCCGAGTCCCTCAGTAGAGCTTCCCTGCCCTCCTGCAGATTCCTCCCTGTGAAATTCATCTCTAATTAACTTCGTAGTTGTAGCCCCCCTTCATCGCATTTATTTTGTTAAAACATCAATATTCCTTCATTTTAAGCATAGATTGAGATCAATTTCCCCAGTGGAACAAGAGCGAAGATGACTCCAGTGATTGAGGAATCGAGAAGGAAGGAGGAGACGGGCAGAGGGAGGATGAGAATGAAGGGAAAGAGGAGCCAGTTGTGTCACGGAAGAAGTAAAAATCAAACACTGTCCTGACCCACCACCGTAACAGCGGGATCCAGTCCCTCACCAGCCCCCTTAGGGCACAGCACCTGACGTTGATGTTGCCCAGAAAATGAGTCTCATCTCCTCACGCTGCCCAGAGCCCATCCTTTAAGTGCTGTGGGGACAAGAGACACTGAAAAATCCACACCAGCATCCCTCGTCCATCTCAGTGACACACACACCCCCTAGAGTGATGTTTGACACTGAAAGAGGTGAGATTGAGATGGGATCTGGGGAAGAAATAAATGGATGGATGGATGGATGGATGGATGGATGGATGGATGGATGGATGGGAGGGACTCTTGATGAAGGAAGGGAGCCCTAGGAGGAGGGGGAAGGGTTTGACACTGAAAGAGGGGAGATGGAGCTGAGATGTGGGGAAGAACTTGTTTGGGGTGAGGGTGGTGAGAGCCTGGCCCAGGTTGCCCAGAGAAGCTGTGGCTGCCCCATCCCTGGAGGGGTTCAAGGCCAGGTTGGAGGGGGCTTGGAGCAACCTGGGGCTGGTGGGAGGTGTCCCTGGATGGAACTGAGTGGTCTTGAAGGTCCCTTCCCACCCAAACCATCCTGTGATTCTATGCCAGAACAGGGAGCCCAAGGAGACCCCAGAGCTCTCCCTGCAGAATTAAACAAGGCTCAGGGAAACGCAGAGCTATTTCCTATTTCCATATTATCAGTGGGAGACAGAGCAGGTTGAAGACTCCAGCCGAGCAGAGAGCTGGGGATGACAGGTATCCCCACGAAGGGGAACCGGGAAGGAATCCCAGTCATCCAGAGCCCAGTCCCCATCACTGTCGCTCTTCCTTGGATCTCCTACAAAAGACACCTAAAGACCAAAATTAAAGGTCCCTGGCATAAGCCACAGCGGTGACATTTCAGCACCCTCCCACACTGCTCTGCACAGAGGGCAAACCAAGTGAAAAAAAAAAAATTAAATTAAGAGCAACCTCAGGGGTAGCAGTTACCACGAAAAACAGGCTCCCCAGCAAACTGACTCCTTTTGCTGAGATTAAACTTAAAAACCCAAAACTCGTCTGCCAAAGCCACCTTGTCAAACTTCTGTAAAACTTCTGACATCAGCCCCAACGATGCTGTGGGTCAGGACTATCAGCAGCAGAAAAAAACCAACCACAAAAAACCCCCCCTGTATTAAATAGGTTAGACTCGGGGCACGGGGCAGTTTAGGGCAAGAAAGAGGAAAATAAGTACCCCCCCAAAAGTAATATTTGAAATAACGTGGATGAGCCTCTCTCTTGCCCCTTTTAGAGGGGGGTGTAGGACGGCTCCCGGGGCTGGAAGCTGTGGCCAGACAAATTCATGCTAAAAATAACCGGCAGCGGGTGAAAACAATAACGGCAGGGTGACTGTCAGCACATCCTGCGCAGCGGCGGGGGACTGCCCGCCTCCTCCACCACACCGGGCTCCTTCCAAAAACCCGGGCTCTGGTGCAAAAAAGCAAAAAATAAAACCCAACCCAACCCAAACGGGGCTCCTGGAGGTGATTGAGCAGCTTTTGGGGTCAGGCTGGGGCTTGGTTTGTCCCTTCTGGGCTGCGAAATACGCACCGTCCCCGTCCCCTGGGCCTTGCGAAATGGCTCCTGCGCTGCCGAGTGTAACCGAAATTAAATCTGATATAGGCAGGAAAAGATTGAAGATTAAGCACTCGCCACCAGCACTTGGCTTCGTGCAAGTCAAAGCCGGGAGGAAAACCTGATTTTCCCGGGGGTCCGGTCTCCAACTGTGACTTTTCCTCCGTGGATAAAAACCAGCACGTTTCAAAATGACGTTAAAACCAAAAAAAACTCTAAGAATCAGCAGCACACCCTAATCCTGGACAGAGCACGTTGGTGCATCCCCTCTGAGCGTGCACAGGGATGGGAGCAACCGAGCCCAAGGAGGGAAGGCTGCTAGAACTCAGCTTCTGCTCCCTACAAACACGGCTTTTGCTGTGTCTCCTGCAGAATTCCTCTGCTCCGGGGGAAAAAAAATAAGCAACACATGCCACCAAGTTCTTCAGCAATAAAATAAATAAAAAAAAAAAAAAAAAGGGAAAAAAGAACCCTTTCACTCTTGAAAAGCTGTCATAAGTGAGTCCTTTCACTTTCAGAAGTCCATCAGACACCCACCTCCATCCACTCCCCGGCTGCTGCAGCCAACACCACCCGAGGTTTTCTGCTCCCGGAGGAAGCATCATCTGCCGAGGATATTCCCTGCACCGACCCACAAGCAACAAGCCTTAGGAAGCTAAAAAAGCAAAAAGCCAAAGTGATCTCGGAGGAGGCATCAACTTCCAAGCCGTGCCAAACTTCCCAGTTGTCCCAGTAAGGGACAGGGCTGCCGGTCACCTGCCTTCGGAGCCTATAAATCCCTTATTGACCAGGTTCACCTGCACGGTTGGGGTTTCAGCCTGCAACCAGCAAGGTGCCACGTGCTGCTCGGTGGGTTTTTAACCCCCAAAGTAGCAAAGAACATACCCCGAGTAAGGAAAAGTACTTCTTCTGCAGGAAAAAGCCCACCTGCGGGTGGTTTTATTAAAGAGCCCGGGTCTCCAGAGGGCTCCCTGCCTGCCCTGCCTCTGCTGGGAGCGAGGAACAAGCCAGCAGCTGAATCACCGGGGCTGCCACACTTCTGCAGGGCCTCCAAAAATAACCCATCTGGAAATTCCTTGGAGGCACAAACCTTGCTTCATCGGGAGACTGCAGAGATCCAGTTTCCTTAATGGAGCAGGCTGGATGTGAACCGGCCCGAAGGATTTTTAGGATCGCATGCAAAGAATATTCAAAAGCAACTTCTTATAGAGCCAGCGAAGTAACTAAAAGGAGGGGTGGAGGAATAATAATAATAAAAAAATAAAATAAAATAGCAGTCAGTGGCATAAATCACGCAGTCACCGAGATGAAACAATCTGCCTGCCCCAGGAATCAGACGGCAAGTTCCCGATCGTTCTCCTGATACGGCGGGTTCCAGGGACATGCCCTGTTCCCACCGCCCGGCTCCGTACACAAAGCCAAAACGCCCTCTTAGCAACGCCGCGGCAGCCACTTTCATCTCCATTAACGCCACCAAACCCACACCTGCACCTCCCAAGGCAGCCAAAAAACCCTCCGTGAGCTCCAGCCCTTACTCAGAATGGTGAAGGAGCAGCCCCGCACCCACGCACAGCTCCTTCCCTCACACAATTTGGGTGCCAACCTGCCTTTTTTGATACCCACTCCAAAAGAGCAGGTGGAAGCCCACACCAGGCAGGACTCTCCGGAGTGGGTCCAGGCTGTGGACGATGGTCATGGAGGCGTGAAGCCCCCCAGGTGCTGACACACGTCTCACACACCTGGGGCCAGCAGCACCTCAACTTCACTGGAAAACCAATTTATTTCTCCACAGGACACAACCCCCCTGGGGTTTTTCACAAGAAGCTGTGGCTGCCCCATCCCTGGAGGGGTTCAAGGCCAGGTTGGAGGGGGCTTGGAGCAACCTGCTCTGGTGGGAGGTGTCCCTGGGTGGAACTGGGAAGACTTTAAGGTCCCTTCCCACCCAAATCATCCCATGATTCTAGGATACAAACTCATGACCCGACAAAGCACGGACCCGGGGATTGCTGTTTCACTCCTGCTAATTAAAAGCACGTTTTAGGGAGCCGGCTGCCAGCTCTGACCTCAGGGACCGGCACAAGGACACACAGACGACACCAATGCCCAGGCCGCTTTGGCCAACTCCCGGGCCCTCCGCCAAGCAGCGTCCCCCCCCTCCTCGGCCCCAAGCCCAGCTTCTTTTGGGCTGGATTCTTGGCTTTTGAGGCAGAAGGAGGGGAAATAAGGGGGAAAACCCAACATTTTTGGTGGTGGGTCATTGCTACAGCCCCTCATCAGGGCCAGGGTAAGCCCAGCCGGAGCTGGACATGGACCACCCCTGGGTCCCACCAGCCAGGGTGTCCCCCTCCACCGGCCAGGCTGAGAATGGCCTTAAAAAAAAGCCCCAAATCCTGGCATTTTCTGAATTTTCGGTCCCAAACTCTCTGCAACAACAGCACGCTCATTATCTGGAGCCCGTTACAAAAATAAACAGGGATTTATTTTTGGCCCTTCGACCCTTGGCGGGTTTCGAACCCGTGTCCCTCCCGGTGGGG